>ML792793.1:380033-391385 GCA_009831015.1 Picea engelmannii | reverse complement strand
GCGTCAAGATGGAATATTCAAGTGTGACGTCAGCCTAGTTAGGGTTAGCTAGTTAGTTAGGGTTTCAAATTTAAAAGTTTTGAGAGTTTGTTTGTTACTTTCACTTCAACGTTGGAGGTCAAGGATCAGTGCCTAGGGTTATGGAGTCAAAAAGGTGAAGGACGCACAAGTTGAAGGGGATGAGATTTAAAGGACAAGAGGGAAAGCTTTCAAGGTACTGCAATGGCAGGGCCTTGAAGACAGAACCCTAGGGGAGAGAGGCTCACTCCGGTGTTGCTTAAGCAAGGCCTCGTGCTCTCTCCTCCTTCCCGGCAAAACGACTAGCTCAAAGACAAGAAAAATCAAGGCAAGAGGGTTCAAAGAGGGAGAGTGTTGCAAAGGCAAGGCTCTTTCATCAAACCCTAAAAGAAAAACGGCCCTAGGTGTAGATAACCTAGGCCTAGGACGTCCTCTTCTTCTTGAAATTTAAAAGTACGACTAGCTTAAGGGAAGAAGATAGAATGAGTGTAGCAATGGCTAGGCTCTCTTCTTCTTCTTCAATGGCTTAAAAGGTTTTTCTATCAAGGGACATGAGACAACGACCTACTTGTGTGTTTGTCCCCTAGGGTTTTGATTCAGCAATGTATATATATAAATAGAATGCAAGAAATTAAACTACAACTATTCAATCAAGAAGTTTTGCAGAAAATACTTGCAATTCATCAAGAAAATAGCATGCAAACCCTAGTTGTAAACCTTCCTTCAAGAAAAACACCGTAAATTTGCCAAAAATCTCCTCTCCAAACAAGTGCGCCTTCCTCAAATCAGCCAATAACCCTAATAGGGCGCAAAAATCAGACCTCACTAGGAGAGTGAGTGATGTGTTATGTTCAAATGAGGGAAAAACATCCTCAATATATAATGTATCATGACCTATGATTAAAATTAGGTCATTAAAAATAGTCGACAAGGCTACAAACCAAATCATATTGTTTTTACATTAAACTGTTAAATTAAAACCCTAAATGAGCATAAGCAAGACGTCAAGCCCTTCTAAGTGAGATGTTGGCCCTTTTTAGGGCAAAATACAACACAAATGACAAAACGTTGGCCCCTTTTAGGCCTCCAAACCCTGCCACACGTGCCAACTGCCCTGTCAAACTGCCACACGCTGAAGGTGACGTCAGTGGCCCCTAGGTGACGTCCTGGGCCATCAAGGGAGACGTTCCATCATAAATGAGTCAACCCCCCTAGGTTGGGCTCAGCCAAACTGTCCTGGATGAAAAGTCCTTCTTCTTCTCAGGTGCAAAAGCTCAATCAAGTATTGTCCTGTCTCTGCCCCTGATGGGGTCCCAGCAACCATCTGATGGGCTCTTCAGCCCCATGGAGGTCCGAACTAATCATCTCCCCATGTGTACCGGTCTAATTGGTACCTGTCCGTCAGGCATGGTCCTGCACATCAAAAACTTCGCCCTCCATGGGCTCATTAGTCACAGGGATCATAGTAATGTCAATCACATTTCATCATTAATGTTATCAAACATATGTGCATAAAAACCCTGATATATCATTCAATAGCTCAAAGATATTACAAAGACCTACAATACAAAGCTGAAGAAAAAGACAAAATACCCTATTGGGCTAGCATCCATAAGGAAAGGAAAGTCTCCAAGGGGTGTCATCCAAACCATGTAAAACGAGGTGATGTGGTCAAAGGATGTCCAGACATACGGGTAGAGTGAAAGACAGGGATGCATGATGTTACCTGTGGGTGCCTTTGTAGAAGGCGAGTTGTACCCGTCACGGATGCAATTCTTTCCAAGCCCTTTATTGCCTTTTATTCTTTTCTTTTCTTTATATGCTTTTTTCTTTTTTATTTCAAGGACTAACTAGAGGACACTGCCTTGGCATGGTGACCAGAGCTGACAGTGTTACCCACAAGCACTTTCACAGAGATGATAAGGCTGGCTCGTGATGAGACTCCTTTCCCTTGGCCATGCAACCAAAGGGTCACTGCCCTGGCGTGGTAACCAGATAGTGGCAATGTCATACTGCTAGGTACCCATGAACATAATAGGCTGGCTCGTGATAAGACCCCCTATCCTCTTGGCTAGGTCTTGTTTTTGTTATTTTTCTTCGAATCCCTCTTGTTTTTTGCTGAGAGGCCTTTTATTGCCTTCTCGAGGATCCCTGGGCGAGGCATCTCTAGGTTTCATTTTTATGGCTTTTGTCTTTTACCAGCTGCTTTTACCTTCTGGGCCTTTAGCCCCTTCTTCCCACTAGATAAGGTGCAACCCCACAAACAGATCATCCTAATGACTGGACTAGGGGAATAGGACAGATGAGTGGGAGATAAGATGAAAAAGTGATAATATGATGGGAGCGGACGATGGCTCTTCAGAAATACCCCAAGTGGCAAACCAAAACCTATGGGTACAAGCTTGCTGGGACACCCTATCAATCCCCCCAACCATGGTCAAGTGGGTCAATGTAAGATCCAAGCAGTTGTCAAGAATAAAAGGAGTAAGATGCATATATCTAAAGGTTATAATGATCAAAAATGACACATACCATGATACCTGGACCAATTACCTCGTGAAGCAAGAGCCTTCTCCGATACAAGACCATGCCGATGGTGATGGATGTTGCTGCTGCTGACAAGACAAGTCTGATGAAAGAGAAGAAAGATGGGCCCTCCAGGGCCATGCTCAGGTCAATCCTGCTCTCGGTACTCCATGTCTAGGACCTGTGGGCCTCGAGACATGATCTCCTAGTTATCCCTAGAAATCGGGGATAACATTTGGCTCCAACTCGGGGACATGTACTCACCATAGAGCGCATGAAAACCTCAGCATCTCTAGCATCACCTGCAGACCTGCTCAACTCGAAAAGGGCATCTGTAACAAAGGTGGGGTGGTATTGCCACACCGCAATATATATATATGTATCAAGACAAAGCAATCAACAAGTAAGAACGTAAAAACAAAAACTCTTACCTGTATTTACCTTTTGGCTGGAAGGTCTGGTGTAGTCAAACAACCAGTGAAGCCAATCCAGCAATGTCCCACAATACTTGCCTTTGTGCTTCATCATAAACCAAAACAGTGATAAATCAAGCACAAAAATGTCATGGGTTAGAACATATATCACATCGTCGGAGATCTCAAATTCTAACTCATGGTGGCGGGTGGGAGGGACGAAATCTTGCCAAGTGCATCTCTGAGGAAAGTACTCAATCCACTTTAGGAAGGGGTCATGAACAGTCCAAGGTTTAGAACACTGACTCGAAGGGTCGGCAAACTGGCTACCTAGGATGTTCTCATACTCTAAGGTCTGGGAAGGGATTGACAAAGACGTATCAGATGACTGGCAAATCCTCAAGGGAAAATTGAAAAACTGAGATGATAGACTGAAATCTGTAGTTTTCAACCAACCCTTGGATCCTCGGGTTTGCTTAAGGGGAAACTCTATATGAAAGATATACTTCCCAACTATACCTTTAATGGAAAAGTAAGGTAGAGTAATAACAGGTGGCTGGAGTGAGAAGTCATGAGAATCCTTCTTTAAGCAAACGATGTCCTTACTCGTATCAAAATCTGAGCAGAGTGGTGATTGATGATCATCTTCATAAAATAAATCCAAATGCTCAGAGGAACGGTCATCAAAGTCCTCAAGGTATGACCGAAAATCATCAGGAAGATAAGGTACTAGGTCATCCTTGGGTTTTTGGAGAGTACGGGTAGAAATTTCATCTCCTTGTTGCCACCGATGAAAAATAATTTGTTGTGATGGTTGCAAGAGCAACACTTGGAAATGACTTTCAGTGTCGTAGACGGGATCCAGGTCATAACCAACTATATCCCACCTACGTCTCCCAACATGTATGAACTCATCAATATTATTAACAGTGTCACTATCTGTGTCATAACATGCAGGGTTTGAAACATTCGAAAATTTGTTCTCCTCCTCCTCATTTCCTTCATTATAAAGTAAAGCATCATCAAAAACTAGGGGAGGAGGGCAACTTATTGTTTCTTCTTGTGCAGGGGCTTCGAGGACTTTGGTGTTTCCAGCATACGTTACCTTTTCATCCTCATGGACAGCTTCTTCGTCTTTGATTATACAGCAAGGAAAATTCATTTTGTTCAAGGCTCCCATTTCTCTCTCACTCTCTGAATCATGGAACAAGGCATCATTGAAATCCTGAAAAGAAAAGCAACTAACCTCATCGTCTTTTTGTTGTGCAGGAGAAACAGGTCCTTGGATTCCTTCGCAGAGGGAGGGGCACAAGTTGATACTTCATCATTTTGCTTAAGTTTTGTCTCTTCAGCCAAGTTTTCAGCAATCCCACATTGAATGATGGTTTGTTCCCCTTCTTCTTGTAAGTCATTAATGAAGTTTTCATGGGAAAACAAGCTTTCTGAAGTGAAGAGGTCTTCTATCCCAGACAAGGAGATGTTTCGTTCAATACTTGTAGCCATGCCAAAAGCTTCATTGAGCGTGCTCGAGCTCTTTTTACTGAGGGGAAAACCTAGGTGTGCCAGGATCGCGTGGGTATAGCGATGGACAATATACTTGTGTTCAGGATAATGGCTTCTAGGAATCTGAGACAAAGTGCCCTCAAACCTACTCTGGAAGTCAAAAAGGGTTTCATTCTCAGCTTGTTTTATATGCTCAAATCTTTTTAGCAGTACTGGGATGTCTTCCAATTTTATGCCCCATTTTTTGAGAAAGACTTCTTCTAGCTGGTTCATGGAGGTGATGCTAGCATGGGGAAGATCATCATACCATTTTTTTGCATTTCCGTGAAGAGTGGTGGGAAAAATCTTCATCACTATATCCTCGGCATCATCTTTCACGGGATGGAGTCCAAAATAAGAGTAAAAATCGTCTACATGAAAGTCAGCTCTTTCTCCATCGCTACTAGTGAATCTAGGGAGCCATCTTTCGGATATCGGGGGCATTTGTCTTGGGTATCCTGGGATTTTCCTCATGTCTAAAGGCTTGTAGTTCCCGGGATCCCATTGCGAAGTCATTGTTGGCTTCGTCATCAGTGGAGTCGCTGGATAGTTTTCTCGAAGCTATCAAAGAGATAGGGAAAACACCCTGGTGGAGTCACTAGGTAAGCTTGTAAGATAAGGCATCTAGAGGCAAGGCTTACCGAAAAGATGTCGTCTGAGGAGAATTGACTTAGTGTTCCCTGGCAATGGCGCCAAAATGTTATCGCACAGTTTGTAGCTTAGGTTAAAGGCTAAGGGATAGAGACCAAACTGGTGCAACAGGAACCTTCCCCACCCAATGTCACCACAATGGGGAGGTTCTTTCTATTCAGGGAGGTTAGCCCAGGGGAGACGTCCCTAGTAACCTGGGGTTTTGAAGAGGCAAAGATATAAAGGTCAGGGTTTAAGTTCCTCCTCACAGGTTACCACCAAGATCAGACAGTCCGGCTAATCAGCCAATAAAGAAGTGTATGCCCAAAAGAGAACACCCGCCCGGGACAAGACAACAACAAAGAATATATGCAGGCTATAATTCAGTGGGTTAGTACTTCATGTAACTGTCTGACGTTAATATATAAGCAATGTAAACAACAGATATTAATGAGATCAACGTTTTATCAATTAGCAATGGAAAAGTATCAATTCATCAATAACTATTGAGATGATGAAGCCAATAATATATTTAATCAATTCTTTACTCAATAAATGCTTTCAATCATCATCTAATTGCTTATCAAAAATATGTGCTGCGTCAAGATGGAATATTCAAGTGTGACGTCAGCCTAATTAGGGTTAGCTAGTTAGTTAGGGTTTCAAATTTAAAAGTTTTGAGAGTTTGTTTGTTACTTTCACTTCAACGTTGGAGGTTAGGGATCAGTGCCTAGGGTTATGGAGTCAAAAAGGTGAAGGACTCACAAGTTGAAGGGGATGAGATTTAAAGGACAAGAGGGAAAGGTTTCAAGTTGCTGCAATGGCAGGGCCTTGAAGACAGAACCCTAGGGGAGAGAGGCTCACTCCGGTGTTGCTTAAGCAAGGCCTCGTGCTCTCTCCTCCTTCTCGACAAACGGCTAGCTCAAAGACAAGAAAAATCAAGACAAGAGGGTTCAAAGAGGGAGAGTGTTGCAAAGGCAAGGCTCTTTCATCAAACCCTAAAAGAAAAACGGCCCTAGGTGTAGATAACCTAGGCCTGGGACGTCCTCTTCTTCTTGAAATTTAAAAGTATGGCTAGCTTAAGGGAAGAAGATAGAATGAGTGTAGCAATGGCTAGGCTCTCTTCTTCTTCTTCAATGGCTTAAAAGGTTTTTCTATCAGGGGACATGAAACAACGACCTACTTGTGTGTTTGTCCCCTAGGGTTTTGATTCGACAATGTATATATATAAATATAATGCAAGAAATTAAACTACAACCATTCAATCAAGAAGTTTTGCAGAAAATACTTACAATTCATCAAGAAAATAGCATGCAAACCCTAGTTGTAAACCTTCCTTCAAGAAAAACACCATAAATTTGCCAAAAATCTCCTCTCCAAACAAGTGTGCCTTCCTCAAATCAGCCAATAACCCTAATAGGGCACAAAAATCAGACCTCACTAGGAGAGTGAGTGATGTGTTATGTTCAAATGAGGGAAAAACCTCCTCAATATATAGTGTATCATGACCTATGATTAAAATTAGGTCATTAAAAATAGTCGACAAGGCTACAAACCAAATCATATTGTTTTTACATTAAACTGTTAAATTAAAACCCTAAATGAGCATAAGCAAGACGTCAAGCCCTTCTGAGGGAAACGTTGGCCCTTTTTAGGGCAAAATACAGCACAAATGACAAAACGTTGGCCCCTTTTAGGCCTCCAAACCCTGCCACACGTGCCAGCTGCCCTATTAAACTGCCACACGTTGAAGGTGACGTCAGTGGCCCCTAGGTGACGTCCTAGGCCATCAAGGGAGACGTTCCATCATAAATGAGTCAACCCCCCTGGGCTAGGCTCAGACAAAGTGTCATGGATGGAACGTCCTTCTTCTTCTCAGGTGCAAAAGCTCAATCAAGTATTGTCCTGTCTCTGCCCCTGATGGGGTCCCAGCTGTTAGCGATAATTCTTGTCATGGGCTCGAGAGCATTCAGGTCTACAAGTAGCACGAGAAGTGCTCAACCGCAACACGGGAGAATCCCTGTTTTTTCCAAGTAGCAGGTCAAGCGAGCGGGCAAAATGTCGTCGGCAGCATCCAAGGTCTATTTTGCGAAGCAGATCGACGGTCGGTGGGTAATCGCAGTCAGCCGAGTCACGCCAAGTATAGCGCAGAAGTTTTTAAAGAGGTGAACGGTTAGAGGTCTCCGTGGAGAACTCGCGAAGTAGCGAGGACCGTTGATCGCGATCAGTGATACGTGGGTTCATTTCTTGAACTCGGGGTTCGTGTGTTCGGAGGGCGGACCATATCCTTTGGTTGCGCGAGGTCGCGAGTTGCGAGAGGCACCAGCACTTAGCCTTAGCCGACGGTTACGTGTGGAAGGCACCCGCAGTAAAAAGAGCTACACAGTATTGTCGAGAAGATCTCAGTCGTCCATCTGAGGAGGACAGGTGGCAGAGATCGGTGATCTCGCGAACTCGGGAGTTCGCAGGGTGAACGCCCAAGTATTTGGTGTTAAAAGTCGCGAGACGCGAGGTGTCGAGAGAATCTCGGGCCCGGGCCCACAGTATCGCCAGGAGAAGAAAGAACCGTCAAATCTCTGAGGGACACGTGGTGCGCGATTGGGCTCCTCGCCTCTCGCAACTTTAAAGAAGAAGAACTGGCTCCTCCCAGCCGCGAGACGTGAGGTGCCGAGAGAATCTCGGGCCCGGGCCCACAGTATCGCCAAGAGAAGTAAGAACCGTCAAATCTCTGAGGGACACGTGGTGCGTGATTGGGCTCCTCGCCTCTCGCAACTTTAAAGAAGAAGAACTGGCTCCTCCCAGCCGCGAGACGCGAGGTGCCGAGAGAATCTCGGGCCCGGGCCCACAGCATCGCCAGGAGAAGTAAGAGTCGTCAGATCTAGAAGGACACGTGGTGCCAGATTAATCCTTCTCGGCATATCGCTCATCGCGACTTCAATCAGCAAAGGTTAGCCCTTTCATATTCGCGATGCGCCGAAAGCGTATGGTCACAGCCCATGATCACTTGGGGAGAGGAAGGAGTTGCATAAAGAAGGCCCGAGGCGCCGAGCTCAGTTGCAGAGGGGATCATCGCGACCTCCAGGCGCCATCGGATCCGATCTCCTTACTGTTTCTCGCCTGGAATAAATGACAGCAGGCGCGGGTGGTTGAGACTTCCTCTCATTCATTAAGTATAAGGTATGGAAGGTCTGGCAAGCGGTCCGCTCGAGAGGGTCTTGTGTACCCAGTTCTTCAAAGACGCCATGCCAAAGTCTTCAACTCGACAGAGAAGTCTGCGCACGTTAGCCCAACACTTGATGGCCCAGCTACCCTCCTTACAGGAGCCATGCGCAGTTAAGGTGGTGCTTGAAGAAGGATTTCATACGAGTTTGACTGAAAAGACACCGAGCCTTGGATAACTGGGTGTGCCTCTGTGAGGTGATTTTTCCTGAGTATATAGACTCAGTTGTTGTATTTTGTAAGCATCGATGGTATAGCAGAGCTCCCTACTGTAAAGTTTAACAGACATCCTAGTTTGTGGGATATGCATCTGTATTTGAGATATCTTGTTTTATGACAGACAGTTTTTTCTCGCTCCATCTAATTTTCGTCTTATGCCTAGAGAGTTCGTGATTGACTGAGTCGCGCGAATTGTTGTAGTTCTGTTATGATAAATGATTTATTGTTGCATTATTGTATTCTCTGGTTTTCTGTATTTAAGTGCAAGAAGACCTTGCGTTTGGATGCCTTCTTCTACAGCCTGTTAGGAACCTGACGTTCGTAACAGACCTTCGCACTCTTCCCATATAAGTCTTCCACCTGTTCACCCTTTACTACAACTCACTGTCTAAAGTTTATATAAGACCTCACTCACCTATGCATGCCTGGCCTAGTTTTGAAGTTGGAATGATATCGTTTTGAGTTGGCTTCCATTCGGTCACCCCATCTATAAACAAACCATGACATAAAACTGATGGGCATCGGGCTCTGCTCCTGCTAGCAATCCAGGAGTGACTTCCGTCGCCAACATTTCTGGCACCGTTGCCGGGGACGAAGTTGAAAATTTTCCCCTGGATTGAACGACATTGAGCCTCTGATTCTGAAGGTGCATCAGGTATCAGAGCCTTTGAAGATTGCTACTGTGCACCTGGCGACTCCATTGTGACGACTCCACTGGAGCGAACCGACTGTTTTAGTTGTGGCTTCCAGAGGCAGACACACGCGGTCACATCCACAGCTGCCCCTAGCTACACCTGTAGTTGATCCGGAGGTGACTTTCAGAAAAGGAAAGGCCTCTGAAGGAGAAACTTCCACTGTTGAACCAGGTAATCCGCTATCTCCTTCTGTAGAAACTCCATTTTCTTCTCCTCAGCTTCTCAGCAGGCCGTTTTCGGAAGTTTCTCGTTTCCTAAATTTTGGGAGTGTTCCTGCTGAGTTTTCCCCTCCTGGTCTGGGACTAGAGGGAGAAATCCTTGTCACTCCCCTCTCCTTTGAAGTTGTTTATCGGCGAAGACCCGTGACTGCAGAGGATTTCCCCACTCCGGCACAAAGAGGAGCACCCGCTGACTTGAGCTCGTTAGCCTTTTCCTCAAATCCCCTTTTGTTTCACACTCCACTTCGGGACTCATTCCCAGTAGCCTCATCGCAAACTCCTTCTCCTCCAAATTCTCCTCCACCTAATATTCCTATGGTCGGTGCTAATCCCCCTCTGAACAGAATGGACGCCATAGTTGTTGCTAGGTACGCTCCCTTGATCTTACCTCATCCCACGAATCCTTTCCCTGTCGGAGATTACTTGAAATATATGCCCAAGTTCACCGGGGAAGGGGACATAACTGCAGAAGAACACCTGGTTGCTTTCTACAGTTATGCAGACAACCTGAACATTGGAGATGAAGATGTCTGGATGAGGGCTTTTGTCCAGATCCTGGATGGTGAGGTAAGGAAATGGTTTAGAGGATTAGTTCCCGAATCTATTGCTGGAATTGAAGCCCTGGACAATGCTTTCCTGAGGCAGTGGGGAGATAAGAAGGATTTCATGTATTACATGACAGAGTTTGGGTCGTTGAAGAGAAAGGAAGGAGAGTCTGTCCCCGACTTCTCCAAGAGATTTAATAAAATGTATAGCAGAATCCCTGCTGAGATAAAACCCTCCGAAGCCTCTGCAAAGATCACTTACTCCAGCGCTTTTGATCCTGAATTCTGCCTACTGCTGAGGGAGAGAAGAGCTGTTATGCTGGCCCACATGCAGGATGCGGCCATGGAGGTAGAATCTAACATATTGGCTGTCAACCGACTCAGGAATGCAAGCGATAGAAATACATCCAAGAACAGGCCTGAAGCTTCCTCATCCAGTTCCTCTCCCCTGCCCCATCAGACAGATGAGATAGCTAGAACACTAAAATCACTTGCTGCCAAGATAGAAAGGTTGGAATTAGAAGGGAAGCCCATGTACAGAAATCCCCAGAACAATGATAATAGAGGTTTCAGACGACCTGCTAGCAATATGCCTCAGGTTTTCCCGAGGGAACAAAGGGGAAAGGACAGAGAGGATCAAAGGGTTCAAGCCCCCCTCCAAAATAACCTAGTTGATCATGAGGAAAGAGAGGAGATAGACGAGTTTGGCCCTGAAATTCACTGTATTGAAGAAGCTCCCCCTTTTCCCCATTTGACGCAGTCCGCATATGAAGAATCACTGATGAGTGCTCAAATTCATGAGTTGGGGAAAGAACAGAGGGCCGGTCACACTTCTAACAGATATAATCTCAGATCGAGAAGGAAAGAAGGAGACTTCGACAGCTCAAACCAGCCCCTCATAGCAGATAGGCCTACTAAAATTGCAGCAGCCACAGCTAAAGAAAAGAAGACTCAGAGTGCTTCACCAGCAGCCAAAGAGCCTGTCACTGAGGTAAGAGAAGCTCCTAAACCTACCCCCTCCTTCAATTTTGAGCATGAGATTCAGAAGATCAGGATTCCTGTACCTCTCTCTGAGCTAGTTAAAAATGAGGATTTCAAAAGGTCCCTCTCCAAATTGCTACAATCTGAATCCCCCCAGCTTCCCTCTGACTCAATAAATCTTCAAGATGAAAAGCCTTCAGACGTCTTAGGGCCCATGGTAGAAGATAGAGATGATTCATCCCCTCCCTTCTACACATCCCTAAATATACATGATAAAGTGCTGCATAACTGCCTCATGGACTCAGGGGCTTCCCATAACCTTATGCCCAAAATAGTAATGGAAGAG
>ML792793.1:323157-334442 GCA_009831015.1 Picea engelmannii | reverse complement strand
GCCCTTTTCCATCACTATCATCAGTAAGTATTTTAATGAAATGAATTCACCATACTTGTTTGCTCCTCTACCTAGATTACCTTTGAAATGAAAAAATGGATTGTCGAAAAGATATTGTATGCCTCCCATATTGTTGATTAAATTAGGTCCCTAACAAGTCCCATCAAAATATCCCTAAGGTATGGATTTTTCTATCATCACCTCTCCCACCTATCTAGTGGACCTAACCTTCAAAGAAGATTTGCACCGATGAAATATAGCAAATATCTAAGCATTAACCTAGAATGTAGGCATAGGTCTATTATCATATGTTTGACAATACGAGTATTCCAACAGAGGATGAACACCTGCAGTAACTACTCACACAACTAGATTAAATATCAACGCACTGATGTTTTCACGTGGTAAAACCCCTATGGGGAAACATCCACGGCCCCGGCCAACGTAGCCACTTGGAGCAATTTATTAATGCAAAAGAAAAAAAATTACAGAGAGATTTACAAGAGAGTTTCTCGCAATCAATCATCGACAAATGACCCTCCATGCTCTTTAAATAGAGATCATGGACCAATCAGGTGTTAAGCCACGAATCAATGTAGTCATTAAGATCGAGGAGAATGTGATCTGTCGAATCACTCCATGTTGGGAGCATATTGTGACCGTCGTATTTCCTAACTACAAATGCATACTAAAGAAACACTATTTTACCTAACAACACATTGGACCAAGTTGATCTTAACTAACTCATAAGTGTTTAAATATTCTAACATCCCCCTTAAGAACAACTTGGGATAGGATTGAAGGATTTACAAAGACGACACAATAGGAGAATGAAGGAGGCATTAGAGCCTATCCCCCCTTAATGACAACTTCATGAACTCCTAACATAGATTGAAGTTTGGAAAACTTCGCTTCTGTAAGAGGCTTTGTGAATTGCCTGGAACTTGATCTTTTGTAGGTCAAAATAACACTTCAATAACTCGATCGTGAATGAGTTTTTTGATGAAGTGCATGTGTAGCTCGATGTGTTTACTATGTTGATGTTGAACTGGGTCTTTGGCAAGCTTGATGGCTCTCTGATTGTCGCACCAAAGGGTTGTCGAATGTTGTTGCTGGAATCCAAACTATGAAAGGATCTGTCGAAGCCACAAGGCTTCATGACTTGCATTAACAGTTGTTCGGTACTCTACTTCTGTTGAAGAAAGATAAATTGCTTGTTGTTTCTTACAGGCCCAAGTGATAGGTCCTGAACCAAGGCTGAAAACATAACCTACAGTAGACTTTTGATCATCAGGGTCGTCGACCCAATTTGGATTAGTGAAACCAACCAATAAAGGTACATCAAAGGAAAGATCGAGACGATTATGAGTTAAGTGTAAGAGGATACGGACTAACTGACGATACAAAGTGGCATCAACTATGGGAGAAGTACAGGTAGCAACAAGTTTGACTCCAGAATGGAAGGGAGAAAGGGTTGGTTTACAATCTTCCATGTGAAAGTGACAAAGAAGATCACATGCATACTTAGACTAGGAAAGAAAAAATCCTTCCTTGGTTTGCAAAACTTGGAGGCCAAGGAAATAGTGCAAAAAGCCTAAGTCTATCATTTCAAATTTCTTCTTAAGGCTACTTTTCACATGCTTTAAAATTTTTGGGTCACCACCAGTGAGGATAAGGTCATCAACATAATGAACAAGTATTATGAGATGGATTCCTAATTTCTTGGTATAGACATTAGGATTAGAATGGCATCTAGAAAATTCGGTATCAAGAAGAAAGCTATCCATTTTGGCATACCTAGCTCGAGGAGCTTGTTTAAGACCATAAAGAGATTTCTTAAGGCGACAAATAAGGCTAGAGTCATTTTGGACATAGCCAAGAGGTTGTTCCATGTAGATTTCTTCTTGCAACTCCCCATGCAAGAAGGCAGATTTGACATCCATCTAATGGACCTACTAGTTATGCGAGGTTGCAAGGGTAAGAACATGGTGGATGGAATTCATTATGGCTACAGGGGCAACGGTTTAATTATAGTCAATTCTTTCAACCTGGAAAAATCCTTTGGCAACTAACTAAGCCCTGTGTCTTTCAACAATTCCATCTAATGCATACTTAGTTCTGTAAACCCATTACATCTGACAATTTTTCTTCATTTTGGAAGAGGTACAAGATCCCAAGTATCGTTTTCCATTAAAGAATGATACTTTTTATTCATTGTTGTATCCTAATCTGGATGACCCGGAGCTTCTGCAAATGTTTTTGGATCATGAGTCTTTGAAACTTGAGCCAAAAGAGAAGAGGCTCGTTGGAACTGCGAACGTGCCTGACGCTAATCTGAAGGATCACTGATAAGATCACCAGCTGCTTCTCATGTTGAATGGACCCATCTAGGAAGCAATGGTGTTGGTGCAGGTTTGGGTTCAATGGACTCATCTAGAGGAAGGTGAGCAGGCAGAGGTGGATTTCGATCCTCATTGACAACTGTTATCATCTAAAGAAGAAGAAACCAGAATAGGAACAAAAGAAGGCACAAATGTCGAAGATGGCTCGCAGGTCGAAGAAGGCACAAACGTCGAATTAGGCTCGCAAGCCAAGATATTTTCATCAAATTTAACATCTCTTCTAACAATAATTTCATTACAATGTGGTTGAAGAAGTTTGTAACCTTTGATGTCTTCAGAATAACCAACAAATATACACTTCCCAGTTTTAGGTTGCAATGCTTTCCTTTTCTCATCTGGAATGTGAGCCCATACTACACTATCAAATACACGGAAGTGACTTACATTTGGCTTAAGTTTAGTCCATGCTTCTTCTGGTGTTATATTTTTAAGAGCCTTTGTGGGAGTGCAATTTACTATGTAATTTGCACAGTTAATGGCTTCCGCCCAACACTTTAGACTTAATCCCTTAGATTGGATCATACAATTAGTCATTTCTTTTAATGTGTGGTTCTTTCTCTCAACAACATTATTTTGTTGTGGTGTATATAGAACAATGTGTTGCATTTGGATGTCATGTGTAGTGCAATAACTTGTAAATCGATTGTTCACATATTCACCTCCATTATTTGTTCTTAATCTTTGAAGTTGATGTTAAGATTGTTTTTCTACAAAGGCCTTGTAGGCCAAGAACTTATCAAAAACTTCGCTCTTAATTTTTAAGAAGTAAACCCAAGTGCGCTTGGAAAATCCATCCATGAAATTTAAGAAATACTTGCACCCAGAAAAGGAAGGAGAAGAAAGTGGACCACACAAGTCACTATTGGACCACACAAGTCACGAGGAACAAGCTGCAAAGGGGCCAAGGCGTGCCAAGAGGCACGCTTGTCAAAATTGTCCCAATGATGTTTGTCGAGAACACAATCGACACAAACACAATCTCTGTATGAAAAAAGAGGAAGACCAGTCACCATCTATTGATTACATGGTTGTTGCAATGAGCGATAGTTTAGATGACTAAACTGCTCATGCCAAAGTTTGTTCAAGTCATCGCTATGAGCAAACAAAAATTGATGGAAAAGATGATGACCCAAAGTTATCAAACTTGTACAACCTGGTAATATCAACAACAATTCTAGTTGCAAGAACATGTTGAGGATCTTTTATATCCCCGATTACAACTCAGTGAGGTGAAAACTCTACGGTTTTACCTTCACCTAAATGAGTGATTTGATATACTGATAGAATATTGCAGGAAACACTTGGAACACATAATACATCATTGAAATGACCATTATCTACTTGAATTGTTCAAGACCCTACAACACTAAGAGATCTATCATCACCAACAAATATTTTCTTGTTTTTTCATTCATTTAGAGCAGAAAATATGGCTTTATCCTTAGCCATATGATAAGATGCTCCATAATCAATAAGCCACTTATCAGAAGAAGAAGTAGAAGTTGCATTGAAGGAGAAACTAGAAGCAGAAAGTGCATGTCCATGAGAAGAAGAAGAAGTAGTAGAATATATATTGATGTTGTGCTTCTTTATCGTTCTTTCTAAAGATGCCATCTTCTTAAAACATTTGGACTCATCATGACCATCTTTTCCACAAAATTTGCAATGTTTCCTAGTCTTCTTACTTTTAGATTTTGCTCATTTGTCACCATTAGGGGCGAAAGCTGGTTGAGAGGGTTTGGGACCCGTGTTTTGCGTGTTGTTGTGGCAAGGATGTTGCTTCTTGGGATTCTTGGGTTTATCTTTTTGCTGGGCCACTAAGGCTTTGTTGGAGGTACCTACAGTGATGATCACTCCAAGTTGCACAAGCTTATTCTACTCTCTAATCAAAGCATCACAAAAGGACTCAAGAGAGGGATTTTTATAACTAGTCCCTGGAGCTTCTTTGGTGGCATAAAAGGTAGATACAAAAAAATATATGCACTACCAATCTTAGCAAGAATAATGTATATGCAGCCCTCATCATCCAAATTTATGTTACACTGTTCACATAAAATTCTAAGTGTTTTGAACTTAGATAAATAGTCTTCAATGCAAGAAAAAACATTTGGACTTAAATTCATTATCTGGTTTTCTATCTGGTGGGCTCGAATAATATTGTGTTTACTAAACACAGATTCAAGATTCTCCCAAGCATCATCAGGCTCATCAATTCCTTGAAGGTGAAACCTTAAATCGGGAGAGATAGACATTCCAATCAGTCCACATGCTTTGTCATTCTTGTTTCCCCATTTGATTTTTTTTTATCATCAATAGGTTATAGTTATTTCACCATGGTAATCTAGTACAATCCTTTACTTCTTAATAAATCCTCTATATGGGATTTCCATTGGAAGTAGTTGGTGTTGGTAAGAAAAAGATCACTAGAAGAAGCCAAATTAAATATGCAAATAATATGGATTTAAAAACTAAAATTGATGGTCTG
Source organism: Picea engelmannii (assembly GCA_009831015.1). Taxonomy (NCBI): domain Eukaryota; kingdom Viridiplantae; phylum Streptophyta; class Pinopsida; order Pinales; family Pinaceae; genus Picea; species Picea engelmannii. Next base: position 329,555 of record ML792793.1, on the reverse strand, counting down.
GATGGAAAGATCTCAAAAAACTAGGTTGTTTAAAAAAAAGACATTGAAAACGGATTTCGGATGCAAAAGTTATGCCATTTAAAAAAAAAAAGCATAAATGATAACCAAAGATCCATGTGGCAAGTAGAAGTTGGTCTACGTGGTGATACTCCTCCTAACTGTGCCTATAAGCTCACTTTTTAAATAAGTTACTTATGAAGTGTCTTACTTTTATAGAACAATTGAGAATCACTTTTAAAAAGAGACATGAATTCAAGATCTCTTACTTAATAAAGTAACTTTTAACCAAGTGAGCTAATGCAAAACATATTATATTGTTTAGAAGGAGGATTGTTATTGTTGTTGAAGATGGTCCTGGAGAGCATGCTCATAAAAAACTCTTTTCACATAAGAAAAAAAATTTGCTTCTTGACGGAAACAAGGGTTAGATCTCGATTAGCTTACTCGAAAAATGCAAATTTCCCTCTATTTCTGATTTACCGAGATCACACAAAGCGCACAACAAAGAACATACATAGACAAGAAAACACTTTCCAATTTGTTTCTGATTTGCTGAGATCACACAGGGCGCGGGGCAAAGAGCATATGCAGATCCAAAAGAGTAGCAACCCATAAATAAAAAATAGAAAACTGAAATAAAACCAAAATAATAACTCTGCAAAAATTTAGAAGGGTGTATTCAGGGTTTATACCTTCGGATCTCACTGAAATGGTCGTATCTTGGGAAAAAAAAAACCTTTTCAAGTGAAACGAAAAGCATTCCTAACTGAAACGAGTGCTATAGACACAATGAAATTGTCATCTCAACCCAAAAATGTACGAAAATGGAAAAAACCAAAGATGAGACAACACGGGTTCATGATCTCAATCTACAATGGGAGCAGGTCTTCAAATGCGCTAGGATACCATGTTCGAAAACACAAGTATTCCAACATACGATGAACACTTTCAGTAACCGCTCACACAACTAGATCGAATATCAACACACTGATGTTTTCATGTGGTAAAACCCCTACACGGAAACATCCACGACCCATCCAACATGGCCACTTGGAGCAATTAATTAATGCAAAAGAAAAAAAATTACAGAGAGATTTACAAGATATTTTCTCATAATCGATCATCGACAAATGACCCTTAATGCTCTTTAAATAGAGATAATGGACCAATCGAGTGTTAAGCCACAGATGAATGTAGTCATTAAGATTGAGGAGAATATGATCTGTCGGATCACTCTATGTCACGAACATATCATGACTGTCGGCAATCGTCGGATTTCCTAACTACAAATGCATACTATTGCATTCTAAAGAAACACAATTTTACCTAATGACACAGTAGACCAAGTTGATTTTAACTATCTCCTAAGTGTCTAAATATCCTAACATCAAATAACACAACAATACAAGCAATCCAAATTCCCCATAGAACCAAAACAAGAATGGTTCTATATTTTTTCAATTCCTGCTTATCATACCATTTCTTTAAGTATTCCTCTACACATGCCTCATGTCAAATGTTATTATAGCCCATCCAATGACCCATATCACTCCAAATATGCTAAGAAATAATTCATCCAATAAAGAGATAAGTAGTAGTTTCATCTCCTTGTTTGTACAGTAAACAAATAATAAAACCTTCTGTGTTTCTTTTCTAGAGCATCTCCCAAGCGAGTACCTTGTTAGTCAATGTTAGCCACATAAAAAGTTTGGTCTTCACATGAGACTTATTCTTCTATATTTTATCCCACCACCATTTTACATCCTGATGTGCATTGCCTTGAAGAGTCTTGTAACCCAATTTAGCAATATAGTGCCCACCAGTCTTGTTTTTTTTCCCGCATCGAAACACAAGTTTCTTCCTTTAACCTAATATGAGCTCTACAAAGTTCATACTGAAAGATATTCCAAAAATGTACATGATCACCCTCCAAACCTAAATCTCGAGTAGACATCCACCCCTAATGTCATAAGTCGATAGTTGTTAGAACCCCTATCAAATTTAAGATGCACCTACTTTTATCTTGAAGATATTGGATCAATTCAACAGATAAAAATACCTCATTCCTACACCCCATGATAACATTAGCTCCCACTCTTACTTATGAACCATCACTAACTTTCCAAGCCAAATAAGACTTGATTATTGGATAAGCAAGAGTCAATGCCTTCCATTGATTGGAACATTGGGAATTATTTTTTCTATTACTTCTGATCCAATCCAATAATGAACCTAGAGCTATATATTTCTAAATAACAATTCTCTTCCATAGGTTTTCTTTTGAAATAAGATTCCAAAGAGTTTTGGCAGCAAGAAATCTGCCAAATACATGAATGCTCTTAAGGCCTCATCCTCCCCCATCCTTAGGCCTAGCTATAGTCTGCCATTTAGCTAAGTGAGTGCCAATCCTATCAGAGCTTCCTTTCCAAAGAAAATTAAAGCAAGTCCTTATGATTTTCTCCAAAATACCTTTGGCAATATGTGCCAAATGGTGCCAATAAATTGGAATGCCCTCTAAAATAGATTTTACAAAGACCAATCTGCCACCTCTAGATAGCCATCTATTACACCATAAACTGATTCTCTTCTTAATCTTAAATAGTAACCAAGGCCAATCCCTCTTACCATAACCATTTAGTTTAAGATTGAAACCAAGATACTCAATTCCTTCTTGAAAGTTAGAAAGTCCGAAAGGGAATAATACTTTCAAGGTTTGTACCACTTCCTCATCAATCTCATTAAAATCCACAACAAACTTGTGAATATTTGTTTCCATTCTAGTAGCTTTTTTATATAGCTGAAGTATCTCCCTAAATTCCCTTCCCTCCTTTACAAAACAAAAGTACATCATCCACAAATAATAATTGAGAAAGTGATTTGTTACCACCAACCCTGATATCCTGAATAACTCTTGTCCTTTTGGCGTCTATAATGGATATGCTCAATCCTTCATCCATTAACAAAAATAAACACGAGGACAATGGACATTCTTGTCTGAAACTTATTATAGGTTTTAAAAAAGGTGAAGTTGAGTCATTGGTAAGAACAACATATGATACCAATATGACACACCCCATGATCCAACTTACCATAGATAAGTTAAAACCAATGTGAATTAAAAGTAATCTCAAATAGATCCAACAAACTCTGTCATAAACTTTAGATAAATCCAACTTGATCACCATTGCTGGCACGGGTATAGCTTTAATAGTGTGAAGACCTTCTTGAATCAATCCTATGGCTTAATAGATTTGACGACCTTCTAAGGATTCAAATTGCTCAGGGGATAAAAACTTGGACAAAAGTTTCTTCAATATGACAACCAACACCTTTGATATAATCTTGTATGCATAATCACATAGAAATATATATCTAAATGTATCAAATGACTTAGGACATACAACTTTAGGAACAAGAGAAATACAAGTGGAATTAAAAGAGCCTAATACATCCCTAGATGTTCTTACTTTTTCCACCACTCAAAGAAATCTTAACCTAAAATCTCAAAGAAACCTTGGAAGAACTCAAAATTTGACCCATATGGGCCAGTGCTCTTATCTTTATGAAATGAAGACAACAAAATCAATAGTTCATCCTTTGTGACCTCTTCATACAACCATGAATTGTCCTCTTCATACAACCACGAATTGTCCTCTTCATAAACAAGTCTTGGAAAAAAAGAAGCTACTTTGACAATCTTTGCAACATTTGTCTACTCCAACTCTTTATAAACATTCTTAAAATGATTAACCCCCAACTCAACCAATCCTTGGAAACTTCTTACCGAAACACCCTCCTCATTTAACATTTCCCAAATAGTACAAATATTATTTCTATGATTTGTAAATTTGTGAAAAAAAATAGTATATGATCACCTAACTCCAACCAAGTAGCCCCGCTTTTCATCTTTCAATCCATCTCTCTACCCCTCAACAACTTCACCTTCCTCACTTTGAATTTTTTTATCCCTAGAACATTATCCTTATTAATAACACCTCTCGCATTCCTAGACAACATCTCCAATAAATCTAGTTCAACCTCCCTAGGAAATTTATCTATGTTCATATAACTTTAGGTATACATAATAACATTTAAAGTTCAAATAAAACTAGAGTATGCAACTACAACTAAAGATTTGGCATCTGTTATGAGCAAAACCTTTGGCCAACCACTACATACACACATACATCATCCCTCCATAGATTACAGAACATAGACAAAGCATTGACCTCGTTGTAAAAAATAGACCAACATTAGATCTTCCAAACGGTAAATAGAGCAGATGATATGGCCCCAAGGGGAGCATATATCAGATCAAATGTATCTGTAATGGGGTAAATATGTATGTGATATTGGTCAACGTAATAAAGGGGTCACATGTGCAATGTGCGAATAGGTGTATATAGAAATCATGTAGTCATTATTGAGGTAAGATGTGATTTGGATGTATGAGTGTATTAGGGTATTTGGAGGAGGTTCTCATATTCTTAAAGAGTTATTGTGTAACTCATCTCTCTCATCTATCTTGGAGTTGTGCTTCATGCTCAAATTTGGTGTACATGGCGTGTTCTCTAGTTCATTGTGTTATCTTAAGTATTAATTACATAACAATAGAGATCCTTAGACATTTCCCAATACTAATGAAAGAGCAACAATGTCACACAAGCCGAATACCCCCTAAACCTTGCCCACATGTTGAGTGGCAATCGATTAATGTTGCGACATGACTTGCCAAGGAACAATGTCCTCTAAGCAAGGCACCACCTATTTCACAACAAGGATGCTCCCTTGGGTAGTGACATCAACAACCCTAACCTCTTATGATCCTTTGACATGATACACACATCTCACAAGACAATCAGAAGGCCTTGTTCTTTGTCATATCTTGACCACAAATATGATTGCAATATCTACTCCAAGCATCAAAATTGAGCCCAACTAAGTAACTAACAAGAGGCATAGTAAATGTGAGATGCTTGGAGGATCTTCCTAATAACCATCAACTTCCTTGTAAATGGGAGATCATTGTATTACCAAAAGTGAAGCTTGATTTATAGATGCTAAAGACACCAATCCCACATGAACATAGGTGAAAGACCCACTCTTAAAGGAATGCCAAGATATCACACAATGACCCTAGATCAAATGCATGTCCATGTTGAAGGAATCCAACCAAGCAGGGTGTCCAATCAAACCAACCATAAATTGATCTTATGATCACGAAAATGCCCTATATGAGAGCAACCTCCAAGAGATTACCCAAAGCATCAATATCCAACACATGCAAGTATGGTGCCAAAGGGCACTCTTTCCTAATGGATTGATGCAAAAAAAATCGATGACAGTAGAGAGTTATTAACTAAGACAAAGGAAAAGGCATTAGAGAATACAATGCTCACCATAATGACACATCATGGTCCAAACCCAAACATGTCAACATGTTCGTGATGAAGGATGAATCAATCTAATCACATGCCTTGCCAAAATTTATCTTTAGAAAGAGCATCTGCTAACTAGACTCTTGGGCCAACTCATAGGCCTCCCAAGCCGAGATCACTGTATCCAAAATAAACTAGCCCTACATAAACACTATATGTTCTTACTCAACAACCTTCCTAGCTACAATGCATATACGAAGAGCCACCACTTAAAAAAATATATTGTAGGCAACACTAAGTAAAGTAGTAGGCCTCCGCCCCCCAATTGAATCTCTAGTTGCATTCTTTGGAATATGCTTAATAAGCCCCTAATTGAGAGATTTTTTCAAAGCCCCAGTGGAAAAGGTCTTAGTAGCCAATCAACAAAAATCATCCTCCACCATGTGCCACATGGCTTTGTAAAACTCATAAGGCAACCCATCCAATACCAAAGACTTCCCATTTTGCACAAAACTAGGTGTTGCAAAAAGCTCCTCCTTCAAGAAGTCATTGTCCAACCTATCATGGTCCCCAACGAAAACCTTGTGTGAAATTACCTTGTAATAGGGGTTCCCAACATCCACAACCCTATCCATCAAAGCATATGAAGAAAAATTTGAAAGTGTAATCCAAACATACCTTTAACCCCGGTGGTGTCCTTTGCAAGGGAACCATCAACCCTTCATAAACCAAGAACCCTATATGCCACCACCTTCCTCTTCAAGATGTCAAAAACGAACTTGGAGCCCCCATCCCCTTCCTTAATCCACTACAACCTGATATGGACCTAGGCACCCTTGCAATGTACTCCTCCATTATATCAACCACCATCTCCAACTTAGTAGTGTATTCCTAAACTAATATAATGTGAATATCTTCTCAAAAAAGATCCAGACCTCATCAAAATAGTGCCTAACATCTTCCAATTCATGACACAACTTATGAGCCAATATCTTTCCCCATCATATAAACTTAATCATC
>ML792793.1:294335-315547 GCA_009831015.1 Picea engelmannii | reverse complement strand
AAGTAACACCTTCAACTCTTCTCACCTACTAGGTCTAAGGAGTTGTTTCGTATTCGTTGGGTTTATTCCTTTGAAGTTGAATTACTACACTTCTTCTGGAGGAACAATGGAAATAAATTCATTATTTAGCATTGGAATAAGACTACCTATCTATTTTATCACATTGGAAGTTTTGAGGGGATTGCCTCAGTCCTCCAATTAGCATACTAGCACTATTATTTTCAATTAGTTAGAGAAACATTTGGACCCCATTTTAGAAATTCCACTAGCAACTTATGATATGGATAACCACGACCATCCAAATTGTTGTGTGTTATGTGAACATTCTACTCTTTGAGATTCAACTCAAAGACGTAAACAACATACTAACTATAATCAAGAAAATCTAGCATTAGCAATAGGAAGATGGGAAACTTGGAAAAAACAATGGGATTAGAACTATGCGAGGGACCTAAAAGCAACCTAAAGACAAATGATAAAGATGAAAGCCCAGTTGAAAAAGTACAAAGGGAAAATTGTATTCCTGGAGGTAATGGGAGAAAGCAATAGAGAGAAATTGGAGGAGGAAGAAGACATGATCAAGGAACTTCAAGAGAAAGTAAAGCACCTGGAGCTGGAGAAAAAGATTGGGTTTGAGGAGTTGAGGAAATAAGTATCCCCAACTGCATCAATTGGTTACTTTAGACAAGAACAAGAAGAGAATACAATGAAGCAATTGTTAGAGCATGCAAGGAATACAAATCTCTCTCTCTTATCCTTTATAGTGGGAAGAAAGAAGTCAACCCATTCGGGGCTTGGCAATCAAAATGTTTGAATTTCTTTATGTTTTTCAAAACTTTATTGCGTCGAGAGGTGCTTTCTACAACCTAGTATGGGGAAGATGTGTATTTTCTTCCGTGCTCAACCTAGAGTTGATGTGTGTCCCTTTTAAAAAAATAATATAATATTGAGTAAATAGTAAACAATGTTGGCTTAAATGTAATGTTTAAAAACAAAGATATGTGTGTGTGTGTGTGTATGTGTGTGTTTAATTAAAAATATTTTGAAACATGAACAATATCACTATCTTAGTTGTGCTCTCCAAGATGTTGAAAAGACTTATTAAAAGTTCTAAGTGAGTTGCAATTTGTAAACAAGTACATTTTGAAATTATTGTAATTTTTTTTTTCAATGTTATCAATTGACACTACTGATATTCACCTCCCATCTTTTACCTGTTAGTCTTTTGCACAACACAAAGAGTTGTCTCTGATGTGTTCTATGATGTCTCTACTATGTTCTAAGTCTCCAACAATTGCTATTTTTTTGGAATCACCTTACTATGAATCTCTTCCCATTTCCAAGGCACTATATTATGAATCTCTTCCCATTTCCAAGGCACTAGGCATGCGACCTTAATGAATCTCTTTCCCAAGACTCCGCTAGTGAAATTGTTGCATAGAAGGGAAGAGGCGATTTGTTTTGGTCGAAATTTGATGATTTAATAAGTTAATTTTTTGGTAAAGTTGGAGTTTGGATTTACTCAAGTGATTATTTACACCATATAGTTATAATATAAACATTGTGTGTTTCAAAACAAGCTTGCACATTAATACTTTTCTTTATTGAAGTACTTAAAAGTGATTTTTAACTTGGTATGCTTCGTTTAAGATAAATTGAGACTAGGTCTAAGGTAGATTGAAAATGTAATTAAACCCGACCGATTAAAACCTCGTCAATGCCCAATTTTCAACATTTCCTTCGTGGCATTCACATTTTAAAAAGCACTTTTAATACATAGAATTTGAATTTGAATTTGAATAGAATGTATAGAATTTGAATCATCGTAAACTTGGAATACATGTGCGCTGAATTTGAATTTGAATAGAATGTATAGAATTTGAATGATTGTAAAGTTGGAATACATGTGCGTTATTGTTGCATCCTATACAAATAGAGCCATTATTTTCTACGTCAATGTGCCATCCATACACTGAAGATAGATTCATTATTTAACATTTTAAACTAAATATTATAATATTGACTTCATATTTAATATATTTAATGGAGAAAAAATTATTTATCATGCTTTTTGAATCAAGGTTAGGGTTTGTTTTTAGGGTTTTATGGAGCTTTCTCAAGCAAAAAGTGCGGCTAGAAAATACAGGAAGAATACAATAATGCAATGTGAAAAAATAATGTGGAACATATTTGATTGTACTATCACTAATTAAACTAATGCAGAGTATATATATTTCTTATATGTCGGCTTTGTCCACTGTCGTTCAATTCAAGAGTTCGAGTGTTTTACACCGGTCTATTAATAGATCTAAATAGGTATTTCAAGTGAGAAGTTTCCACAAGTTAGGTCGACTCCTGTCTGCTACTTTGTCATTTTTCTATGCGTAAATCTAATTTCATTAGGTTGCAAATTCCATTCCATGAAGTTATTTGATGCTTATTATTCTATTAACAATTTGGTGCAGTGACACTTTCGACTATATGGGTGTTAGTAGAGAAACATGTGGATTTATTTAATTATTTAATTTATATCCTTTTTGGCATTGATGCTACTATTACTTCCTAACTTTTTCGAATTACATTATTAATGTCCTTTGCATTGTTTCTGTTTGTTTGGTACAATAATATAAATTGTAAATTGTTGAAATTTCAACAACATCATGTTACTATTATTCCATAAATGAATAATAACAATATTGAAGATGAAGAAGTTGATAATGACAACGAGTTATAAGACACACATTGAATCAAATGCAACAATTCCTTGAAATTGAAAGGGAAGAGACGAGGATACAAAAAAATGAGAGACAAAGATTGCAACGACAACAAATGACCGAGGATCAAAGGGAAGAACAACGAAGAAAGGATCGTGAAAGAAAAAGACAGCAAATGCAAATACTGAATGAGGATCAAAGGGAAGGACAATGAAAAAGGGATTCTAAAAGAAAAAGATTGCAATTTCAAAGAATGAATGATGATGGTAGGGGAGAACATAGAAGTCAAAATAGAGATCAAGTAAGAGCACATCATCGAAGAAATTGGACAAGTGTCAACGATCTATTTCTCTTACATGCATAAATAACAAAAATCATCAACTAATAGTGCTAGATGATGATGAAATTCAAAGAAAATCCAATGTACCATTGATTTCATATGAAGATGAATTTATTGCACATAAAAAATTTCATGAAAGAATTGATAAATTGGGTCATATTCAAATGTGCCATGTGTGTGAGGAGTCATATCCTGACATTCAGGTGGTGACTACTAATACAGGTCCAATGTGTACGAGATGTAAAATAGAGGGTACCAGTCATAGATTTTCATCTCAAAACCATATGAATCCAGGGTTGCAACATTTGGTCCTTGCAAGTCTTACACATGTCGAAGAGATGTTGATAGCACGAGCCAATCCAATTTTACAGGTAATGCATTCAATAAGTTGGCAATACAAATATAAAGGACACACCATCAGTTTTCCTCAAGAGGTTAAATATTTTTCCAAGAAATTACCTCGACATATTAAAGACTTGGATTTAATGATTGTTGTACGAAAAAAAAGGTTTCCAAGGATCAAGCTATCATTTCATTGTTAGAAAAGCTATGATTTCACTGTTAGAAAGAGAATAATGGATGCATTATTGTATACGATTAAGAGTGATCCTTATTATTGTAGCGTTGAAATTATATATGTGCCCTTGATGAATTATCGGAAAATGAAACATATGTTTCACATGTGATTAATTATGTTATCTTACCAGATATGGACAATGACATAGACTTTGCAATGTTGGAAGGGTTTCCAGGTCATGAAGATATCTTAGAAGTCAGTGAGACAACTTCTTTTGTTACAAGGCCAAATGCACCTAGGGAAATTGAACTTATTTGAGCATGGGTAGATAATCCAAATAGAGAAGAAGACCTCCCATATGGTGAATCTACAGATGTGATTAATTGGCCTACAATAGGTTCATCTCCCATAAATGAGTATTACATCGAAGGGTTATTTGATATGGAATTTCCCACATTGTTACCTAAAGGTGAAGTTGATTGGTTGCAACCACAAATGAAAAATGTGCATCTTCATGAGTATGCAAAACATCTTCTTAGATATCGTGATAACATGTTTGGGAGGAATCCTCGATTTATGTATGTTTTACTTAATATCATCATGAGACATCGTGCTCAAGCTTCATTTGCAGTTTTTGTTAAAAAAATATGACAGAACTACCTACAACAGTTGATGAGTTACGAGAGAATTTACAAAATCTTCACAGTTCTTGACTTGCAGATAGATTAATGATATTTGGTCATGTACTAAGAGGTACATGTGCATATTGAACCAAGTGTCGTGCAAAATTATGTGACTTGATTCAACAAATTGGTTGTCCCACAATATTCTTCACACTAAGTGCAATAGATATGCAGTTCCCAGATTTGCATAAATTAATGCTCGGTACTTTCCCTATAGATCCAAGGCAAGCAAAGAAATGGAGATGTCAAAATGTAATTGACAATCCTCACATTGTAGCAAGTTATGTGCATTTGAGACACACACTATTTCGAGATAAGATTTTCTCTAAATTTCATCAGGCTATAGATTTTTTGTGTCATTATGAATGGAAACATCGTGGATCTCGTGCATGGGTTTGTTTGGCTAAAATATGCTCCCAATATGGATAGATTGAATTGGGATGACCCTGTTCAAGTTAGATTTACAAAAAAAAAAAAGTTGATAGGTTTGTGCATGATTTCAATCCACGCAATGAACATCATATCAATATCCCTATTCGACGAAATGATGATGATCAACCCTACTTAAAGGACACTCATCAAACATTTCAATATGATCCTATGATGGACTATGAATAACTTATGAATTGTGTTGAGCGCCACATAACATGCAATGAGAAATCATGCCTTTGAAAGAAGGGTGGAAAATTGGTGTTTTTATATAAGGCACCGTGGGAGCCATGTAAGATGTCAAGACTTTATGTAGATGAGAATGGAAAAAAAAGGTATGAACCTAGATGAAATTACGATAGATTAAATACAAATAATCAAGAAACATTGATGATGCGGAGGGAAAACATAGATTGGAAACTTGTTCTTTCTAAGCATGTTGTCATTAATTAGATAGCAAAATATGCAACAAAAGCAGAAAAAGGACCAGAGACCTTTCATGATATGTTGACACATATATCATCTATTCAAAATACAAATGGACCAACCACATGTGTATATAGGAATTTGTTGTGTGAAACCATTGTTGACATGGACATATGAGCACAATAAACATGCATTTGCTTGTGGAACTTCCTCTTTGTGAATGTAGTCAAGGACTTGTGGTTCTAAATGTTGGGATGAAGGTTTTCAAACAAGTGAAAGTTGATACATATAATGACCATAGTGATGATTCTTGTATTGATGCATATACTAAGAGACCTATGAATATTGAGCATCTTTCATTGATATATGTTGTTACATCCTGGTCATATGACAAATGTCGCCATGGTGATAAATAGTTACCACAAAAAATGAAGCCATTGTATGAGTGTTTCCTAAGTTTAGTTCAACTCCCCCTCATGAAAATGCTAAGTTTGTGGAATTTTGTTGGTATGAGTTGGTATCGTACAAAATATTCCATGATTTTCATACAAATATAGGTATTGCAATTGATGACATCATAAAAAATTGGGAAAAATTTCATTACAACAACCCTTGGCATGTTGATTGTAATCTGATACCTCCAAAGGATCCACCTCAAGATGAAGATGACAATGAAGATTCTCTAGATGTGCAGGGAGATTCTAGGCAACATGAGTGGGAAATTATTTCAGGTTTGTATAAGAGAAAGTTTATGAATGCCAATGAATTTGACACGATTTGATTCAGGGACTATGATGTTATGGAAAAATTAGATCTCTAATTTTGTGGATGAAGAAACATCAAATTGTGCAGTGAACTTCATATCCTATGAGAGAAAAGTGAATGCAATTGTTACTACTAAATATTTAAAAAAAAATTCATTTGAGGAAAGGAACCAACATAGATCCATCTTAACTTTGGAGCTATCATGTGCCGGGAGGGATCAATCCCTCGAGGTGCAAAACTTGAAGAAAAACTTGCAAGAGATTTAATCCATCTCAACACATGATATATCCAGAGTTAAGATGTATCTACATTGGTTTACTACTTGACCAATATATAAAACTCCATACAAACCAATTAGTTAATAGTAACAATATCTTTTTAAAAATAAAGATATTATGGATTAAATTTTAACTCTCTAAAAATCCATGAAAGACTTTAAAATGTAGAACTTCCTTTTTGTTTATATTAAAGATTGAATCACATAAGTATGACCACAACCCTCTCTTTTTATTATTAATACAAAAAAAGTATTTGTGTCTATTAAAATAAAAAATAAAATAATCCTTTATCAATCATAATATTTAAAAAACATAAAATAAATACATATACTATACAATTTTTTATTATTAATATAATATATATATATTTTTATTAAAAGAAAAAATAAAATAATCCTTTATCAATCATAATATTTTAAAAAAATAAAAAAAATATCGATCATAATATTTTAAAAAAATAAAATAAACACATATACTATACAGTTTTTTATTATTAATACAAAAATATATGTTTCCATTAAGAAATAATCCTTTATCAATCATAATATTTAAAAATAAATACATATACTATACAGTTGGTCCTTTTAAAGTGGATATCAAGCTCATTGAATATTGCCATGAATCAACATTTAATTATGAGTTTTCAAAGTCTTGGGATGGGTGATACGAGGACACTTAACACCCTCCTCTTCATACAAAACCAACCTTCGTTCGTGGCAATTAAATGTTGCTCTATATTCAGGTACATTCATGGTAGGATAATGGAAGGGTTGAGGATCGAGCGTTGGTGTATTGCGGGCTAGTTTACCCATGCACTTGGTAGTTTGGTAAGTATTTTAGTTATCATTGGCAGCTCTTATGGTTTATTTCTTCTCTGGTCTTTTCTTTTCAATAGTCTCCTATGTGAGCAAGGCGTTGTGTGGGTTATGTTTCTTCTATTATGTCTCCTTGACTTTTTTTTACAATAACACTTTATATATCTTTTTTTTCTTTGATTTCACAAAAAAAAATTGGAGACATTGAGGCATTCAATTGGTGGAATTTGTTGCAAGAATTATTATTTTTTTCTCGAGAATCTTTGCAATAGTTAATTGTTAATTTGGGAGATGGGTCTTTATGGGCAAGGTCTTTTATGTCTACAACAACCTAGTTAGAATTTGGGTTGGCCATAACCCTGAATATTTCCATTCCCACGTTAAAATTGCTTTTGGTTGTGTAAAAGCTTGTCGTCTTAGTGAGATTGTTAAAGGCTAGTGTTGTGAATTTGGGTATAGTGCTTTGGGTTTGTGTTTCATTGTGAGATCAATGTTATGAATTTGGGTATGATGTTGTGAGTTTTTTCTAGTTTTGGGATGTCCAAAAAATGATTCTTCCCATCAGGAATGGTGACTATGCCACTAGAATTATACTCTTATACTTCAAAAAGACAATAAGTGTTATACTCCATCATCTTGTTGGTGTAAGTAGAAGGTTTGGTCTTTCCCATCAATATATTTCTTAGGCTTTTTGTGCATAATATGCAACATGGACATAGGCGAAATTTAGGAGCTCTATAGATTCATGCATCACCACAAGAAATTAATTCAATCCAATAGAAGTGTTATTTTATATGTGTCCTCCAAAGTTTCAGATATTGAGCATGCTTGCATTAGCCAAAATGATAATGTCATGAGTATTCTTATCAATAAAAAACAAATGATATAATTTCTTGAGGCGGAGTGTAATAGGTCGTGTAATCTTACACTTACTCAGTGCATGGACTCCTTAACAATGGCCTCCAATGACAGGAAAATATAAAACTATTTCCAAGTCGAGCCTAAAGAGGAAGAGACAATCCATCAACTAAGAGGGGCAAAAAGATAAGGGTAGTTCTCTTGTTTACCATTAATGTTATGTATTTCAGAATTATATGTATCTTAGAAATATATGTGAAACATGCCACAAGTAAGCCAACCTGTAACATCTATTTTGTAGTTTGTTGGAATCCTTTTGATGTTTTCTTAGAAAAATGTCTTATCTTTCCAAAGGATATAAGAATTAGTCCTATGTAACTCATTGTATGCTTCGACTACAACTTTGTTGAATGAATACAAATTCTGTTATGGTTAAGAAAAAATAAAGTTGGCCTTTTAATAAAAAAATAATTACCTATGAAAATCAGTTGGCATATCAACCCAATATTTATATACTAAAATGACATAATATGGCATAAACCCATAAATATTTCGCCAGTATTGGAAGAGAAAATAATGATAAAAATCATTTTGTTTTAATGTTTTTAGAGTCTCCTAACCTATCCCTCTCTACTATATGCCTTTGCAAAAGTAGTAGTAGTTATTCATGTTTAAAACTTTCACAACATCCCTTATCCATATCACAATAAACTTACTATTGATCTTTCAGTTGAGTGTATTATAAGGTTTTTTCTTATAACCTCAACTTCTTATTTTTTAACACAAACTTGGAGAATTTGTATTATATAAAGGGCTATAGCCGAGGCTAAACACCAAAGTTACAAAATTTTCTAGCCTTAATTTTCAGACAAAAATGTTAGCTGATTATCTGCCACATATAGAGAATTATTATGTCTATGAAAACTAAATCCCAACAATTCTTACAAGTATATTTTTTTGTAAGAAAACTCCTAAAATACTATTTACTTTGCAACACATAACATTTAACACAAGACATGATAACTTTGAGCCTATTCCAACCCATGATTGGTTGGATTAGATTCCTGGTTGCCAATATCCATGTATTCAAGCACCTGGTGCATAATGTCTTCCTCCTTAATCTCCATATGAACATAATTGGTAGACATCCCTAAAATTTGAGGCTGCTGGATAAGAGAATTTACTTCAATTAAGAACCAAATTTCTTAGCATCTTGCACTTTGCTTCTAAAGAATCGTTTTGTTGTGCTAAAGTAGTCATAATTATGGAATTTGGGCAGAACATTGGTGTTCATTCTCATGAACCTTTGAATTAATTGAGAAGATGGAGGTCTTATTTCACTAGATGGAGTCTTCATGCCAATGGAGGACTCTCTGGATATCTTGGGTCTCCCTATAATCCTTGAGAAACTTGACTGAATAGAGTTGCCAAATTTTCTCTGAAGTGGAATTGAACTAGGACGCCAAATAAACCTTAATGCTTTCCCAATCAACTAGGGGTAAACCGATGTTGATTTTTCAATAAGCAAGGTTTAAGCATGAAGTTCATTCCTTTTTATCATTTAACTTAAACCATAAACAATTATGTTGCTACAACCAAGATCACACGAAGAAACACCATGCACAAGAACACAAGAAGTATCCCGGGAAACCCTTCTCAAAAAGGAAAGAAAACCTAGCCAAATCCTTTGCTATATTCTTCAAGAGAAATACCTTCACCACCAAGAAAACCTAGCACATAAGAGGGTGATTTCAAACCCTAGAAGTCTAGCGCTCAAGAGAGGTGCACACTTTTCCCAAGAAGATGTACTTGCTGAAATTTCCAAACTCACACAAAAGATATAATTTCTCAATGGGGAATTTACCTTTACTTATATTAGACTTGACCTGTCAATAGAAGTGTCTATTGGCACAACATAGCCGACCTCTATATCTCATAATATAATTAATATTAACTAGATTAATTATCTTTTAAATTAATTATCAATCACATTAAGGTGGTGCCGACCTGTACCCTTTACATTACAATTAGGGTTACAGGCAGGTCTGACTCTTGAACAATATAGCAAGGGGTCTCATACACCCACTAGTGCTCATCCACTAGGGGCACATCCATAGGGATGTCCATATCTCTGGCTCACTGCATTACACAGAAGAACCACTTCTTCACTAGTGTTCAGCCACTAGGATCATGTTCACATGTGGTCATCCACAAGCACGTCCACTCAACATATCTTATTTCCCATTGCATTACACAGGAGAGTCATCTGGAGTTTCTCATCAACTCTTTGCTCAGAGGAGGATAATACATCATCTTCATTTCTGTCTCATGAAGATGCACCCAACACTTTGGAATTTCACACGTTCACCTTGTGCTCAGCCACATGCACGTCCAACTCTGCAAATCTCCGTTCTCACTGCGTTACACAAGAGAATCATCTGGAGTTATTCTCAACTCTGTGTAAGGAGGAGGCCATCTCTATGTTCCAACTCTGTCTTAGATAGGAACCACACACCCCTCTCAGGGGCTCTCTCTCAAGTTTGTGTCCTGGAGAATGTCTCACATAACTGCTATCATCAACACTCCCTCTCAACCAGGGAGGCATTCTTCACCAGGCCAAGTCTCTCACGGAAATACTCGAACTTTTTCTTGGCAAGTGGTTTGGTGAAGATATCTGCGATCTATTCATGAGTAGGAAGATATTGTATGTGTATTGTTTTCCTCTGCAACATGTCTCTGATATAGTGATACTTTATCTCGATGTGTTTCGATCTGTCATGAAACACAAGGTTCTCTGAGAGCTTTACACAACTCTGGTTATCATAATGAATGGTAGTAGGATCCATCTCATGATCGAACAAGTCAGTCAGAAGTTTACGAAGCCACATTGCTTCACAGAGTGCTACACTTAATGCAATGTACTCTGCCTCTGCGATGCTCAATGCTACATAGCTCTGTTTTCTGCTACACCAGGAAACCATGGCAGACCCTAAAGTGAAGCAACAACCGGAGGTACTTGTTTTGTTTATTGTGCTTCCTGCCCAATCCGCATCGGCATATCCTTGCAGGCTCAAGTCCACACTCGAGGCATATCTTAGGCCATAACCAATTGTGCCTCGTAAGTATCTCAATACATGCTTTGCAGCTATCCGGTGTGTCTGTCTCGGTTGGCTCATAAACTGGCTAAGCACATTTACTGCATAACAAATGCCCGGTCTAGTGTTAACCAGAAACATCAATGATCCAATCAATTGTCGATATAAGTGTGGATCTACATCTCCTGAATCAGTATCACTCATCTTCTTCAAATCCATTACCATTGGAGTGGGCATGGATTTGCATTTTGTCATGCCAGACTTGTTTTGTATCTCCACAATATATTTTCCTTGAATCAGGTAGATCTCATCTGTCCTCTGCCATACTTCTAGTCCCAAGAAGTAGTGCATCAAACTCAAATCCTTCATTTCAAGTGTAGCAGTCAATGCTCGTTTACATTCAACAATGAGTCTCTCTGAACTGATGAGGAAAAGGTCGTCCACATATAGGACCAAAATCAAACACTCATTTCCATCAATCTGATAATATAAGTTTGGATCAACAACACTTTTGTTGAAGCCCAAACTCATCAGAAATCCATCTATTTTCTCATACCAAGCACATGGTGCTTGTTTTAGACCATATAGGGCTTTCTTCAATCTGCATACATGAGATATTTCGTTGTGTACAACGAATCCTTCTGGCTGCTCAATATAAACTTCTTCCTCAATTTCATCATTGAGAAATGTTGTCTTTACATCCATCTAATGTAGCTTCCAACCCATGGAAGCAACTAGTGCAATGATAGATCGGATGAAGGTGTATCGGGCTACTGGTGCAAAAGTCTCGTCATAGTCAACTCCCTCTACTTGTGAAAACCCTCTGGCCACAAATCTTGCTTTGTATTTTTCGATGCTTCCATCAGTTGCATGATTGATTTTATAAATCCATTTGGAAGTCACTACAGACTTTCCCTCTGGTCTTGGAACAACTTCCCATACATCATTTTTTAATATAGATTGGTATTCTTCAGTCACACAAATGGTGGAAATTACTCTGCTCAAAATCACTAATTCAAGCAAAGCTATAAACTCATAACTAGTACTTAATAAAAAATCCTTAATTCAAATTCATAACAATGAAAATACTCTGCGAAAACCTACAAAATCATGACTAGTGCTAACAAGAAATCATAATTCAAATTCATAGCTGGTGTAGTAACAGATATTGAAAATTTCTGAACTTACTGAGGCACTTTCGCCCAAATTTAACAACAGATGAAAGCCTTCTTCATCTCCTCCTCAGCCCTATCTATTGCATAACTATAGACACTATAAATCTTAGAGTCTTCTGTGTCCTTGGCTACTGCTTCTGCTGCTGCAAGATTTTTCTGAGCTTGGGCGAACTTTGGATTCTCAGTCCATTTTTCCATTTAATCGTACAAGTAAAGAAATCGATTGACTGTGGCCGTGAAGATGAAGCCCCCGTAATTCCCCCCCGTGGAATGCTTCGTAACAAGTTCTTCTTTGAGGAATTCTGCAAGGAATCGATCCCGCAGGTAACCTGTTTAAAATTTTGTGGCGCAGAATCGACTCAAAAGCATGAAGAGTGCTGTTGGAGCTTACAATGGCCGTAATGTCGAAGAAGTTTTCAAGGATTTCAAGGGCCGTCGAGCTGGAATGATCAAATCCCTCACCACTGATCTGGAGGAATTTTACCAGCAATGCGATCCAGAGAAAGAGAATTTGTGTCTGTATGGCCTTCCAAGCGAAACATGGGAAGTTAATTTACCTGCTGAAGAAGTGCCACCTGAAATTCCTGAGCCAGCTCTGGGAATTAACTTTGCAAGGGATGGAATGCAAGAAAAAGATTGGCTATCTTTGGTAGCTGTTCACAGTGATGCATGGTTACTTGCAGTGGCATTCTATTTTGGTGCACGATTTGGATTTGAGAAAAATGACAGGAGGCGTCTTTTCAACATGATCAATGAGCTTCCTACTATATTTGAGGTGGTGACGGGAATTGTAAAGAAGCAAACAAAAGAGAAATCAAGTGTGATCAATCACAATGGCAATAAAATCAAACCTAATGCAAAATTGCGTGTTTCTGAATCACAGACAAAAGTATCAAAGTTACTACCTCCACCTAAGGAAGAGGATGATACACTTGATGAAGAGGATGAGGAGGAACATAGCGATAACACTCGGCATTAGAGTCCAATCATACAAAGGAGTATCCATGCACCACTTGTCAAAGTTATTAGTAACGGTTTAAAGAAGCCGGCAGCGCATCTGGCAATCGCAGAGTCCGGAGAAGGCGAACCGTTTCATATTTCCCGGAACAAAAAGAGTTTTATTTTAGTTTTTTCTTTTAAAAGAGGGATTGATGTAACAGAGAAAGGCGGTGGGGGCGAGCTGGGGAAAACCTCTTATGAAGAGGGGCTCTTTTTGTAAGCCGAGTTGTTTTGAAAGCCAAGAATGGAGTAATATAGAAGACATATTTACTTGAGACTGTGAGATTCATCACGGTCGATTCTTTCAGTATGTTTTTCCTGTTGTCATTATCATATTGTTTATCTCTTCCTCTTTCAGCTATGTTAAATTTGTTTGGAATTCATTTTATATGCTCCTTACCCACAGTTGATATATATGTGTTGTGTTCTATGGTGACTGATCAGAATTCGTTCAAGATAAGCGCATCTAGTTATCATCCTTTGTTTGTTTTCCTCTAAAGTTGTAGTGAAAATTCATCCTTGATAGATGCTTTCACTGTGATGGCCTTTTCTTTTCTTTTTCTGCTACCGCATCATGATTATCAATGGCTGAAAGATAGACTTACTTTGCCTCATTTTTCACAAGTTATACGATCACTGCTATTATCTCCTTTCTTTGGTTTTCACTTGACTCCATGCCCAATGGACTGTTTCCCTGGTTCAACCCCCAAACTTTAAAAATCCAAAACCATCATTTACCCATAAATCTGCCCACCATTTCACGCTTACTGAAGATCATGTTGTGACATTGTTCGAGAGATCCCTCTCGGGTTGGGAGGGGGCAGCTTCCAATCCAAAGTGGTTCGAGGTTGCCTCGGGATTGATTTGTTGCAACCCAAATTCAGTTCCAAGTGTCAACATTTTGGTGCCGTTGCCGGGGAATCGAAGTTGATATCTATCCCTGGGAGAACGACATGTTCCTAGTCCTAAGGCCTAGTTGAGCAGCCGGTCATAGGAAAATATTGGTTGCACATGCTCTGGCGACTCCATTAAAAGTTTCCGATGGTGATTTCACTGGTAGGAGAACTCAGAATTATGACTTTCATGGTGCCCTGTCAATCTGAAAAGAAGATAAAATCTTGTAGCAATCTGGCGGGACACTTCACAGCAAAGAGGAAGAGGGAAATTTGACTCTTTTTTCAATACAGAAATGAGCTACCTGTTACAGACTCTTACGAGGAAACAGGACGTTGACAAGCTCATCAGAGATACATTGGACAAGGTTTTGGTTCTCTGATTCGGAAGGGCCACAGATGTTGTTTGCATGCAGCTTGATGAAATTCTTGCAAAAACCTGTACGTGAAGTGTCCAATGTTTGCATCGATAGCTTTAGTGGATGTTGATGCAGAGGAAACCCAAGTTTATCTCAAGTACTTTGACATTACTTTGATACCTTCTACGATCTTCTTTTTTAATGCACATCATATGAAGATGGACTCAGGAACTCCAGATCATACTAAATGGATTGGTGCTTTCCATCAAAAGAAAGACTTCATTGATGTTATGGAGGCGATTTTCAGAGGAGCAATGAAAGGAAAACTGATTGTCAGATGTCCATTACCCCCAGAGAGAATTCCAAAGTTTGAATTACTTTATAAGAATATTTAGCTTATGACTATGTTGTATGGCTTGGGGACAAAGAGGTTAAAACAACAACAATTTCTCTTAGTACCAACTTTATAAATGTTCAGGCAGGGTATGTCAGCGTCATTCATTATTTTTTGAGAAAAGCCTGCATGTCCAGCATATAACAAAGACAGTTTTCCTTTATACTGTAAAATGCCGAGTTATCTACCGAGTTATCTTTGTATTTGCAACAACATTAATAGAAACTTGTTCTCTGGGAATCTCATGAATGGAGGCGACCGCTTTGGGAAGTATATCAATTTTCTAATTTCTGCTATAAGTGAAAGCGCTGATGAACACGTTGATTTCGCTCCTTTTGCAGCCTTGTTAGAGGCTACCATGGTGGTGAGTTTCTTAACGTTCGCAGATGGTGGAGATATTCTCAGTCAGTGCGCTAGTTTGCTCTGTTACCATTCTGACTATCAGATCAGAGATGAAATCTTGTCGTAGTCCGTCACCTAGCTCCTTGATTGGTTTCATTGAAAATGCGGTCACTCAATCTGGTTACCTGTTCTCGGTAGATAAGGTGGCATAGGCTATAGGTTACAACTTTCACGTTTGGGTCGCCCAATGGATGAAGGCACCTGGTCTACTATTCTTGGCACTTTACGAGAAAGTACCATCCCTAGATGGAGCCTATGTTGTAACATATATTGAAAATTTCTGAACTTACTGAGGCACTTTCGCCCAAATTTAACAACAGATGAAAGCCTTCTTCGTCTCCTCCTCAGCCCTATCTATTGCATAGCTACACACACTATAAATCTCAGAGTCTTCTGTGTCCTTGGCTACTGCTTCTGCTGCTGCAAGATTTTTCCGAGCCTGGGCGAACTTTGGATTCTTAGTCCATTTTTCCATTTAATCGTACAAGTAAATAAATTGATTGACTTTGGCCGTGAGGATGAAGCCCCCGTAATTCCCCCCCATGGAATGCTTCGTAACAAGTTCTTCTTTGAGGAATTCTGCAAGGAATCGATCCCGCAGGTAACCTATTTAAAATTTTGTGGCGCAGAATCGACTCAGAAGCATGGAGGGTGCTGCTGGACCTTACAATGGCCGCAGTGTTGAAGAAGTTCAAGCATTTCAAGGCCTGTCGAGATGGAATGATCAAAGCCCTCACCACTGATGTGGAGGAATTTTACCAGCAATGCGATCCAGAGAAAGAGAATTTGTGTCTGTATGGCCTTCCAAGCGAAACATGGGAAGTTAATTTACCCGTTGAAGAAGTGCCACCTGAACTTCCTGAGCCAGCTCTGGGAATTAACTTTGCAAGGGATGGAATGCAAGAAAAAGATTGGCTATCTTTGGTAGCTGTTCACAATGATGCATGGTTACTTGCAGTGGCATTCTATTTTGGTGCGCGATTTGGATCTGAGAAAAATGACAGGAGGCGTCTTTTCAACATGATCAATGAGCTTCCTACTATATTTGAGGTGGCGACGGGAATTGTAAAGAATCAAACAAAAGAGAAATCAAGTGTGATCAATCACAATGGCAATAAAAGCAAACCTAATGAAAAATTGTGTGTTTCTGAATCACAAACAAAAGTATCAAAGTTACCACCTCCACCTAAGGAAGAGGATGATACACTTGATGAAGAGGATGAGGAGGAACATAGCGATAACACTCGACATTAGAGTCCAATCATACAAACGAGTATCCATGCACCACTTGTCAAAGTTATTAGTAACGATTTAAAGAAGCTGGCAGTGCATCTGGCAGTCGCAGAGTCCGGAGAAGGCGAACTGTTTCATATTTCCCGGAACAAAAATAGTTTTATTTTAGGTTTTTCTTTTAAAAGAGGGATTGATGTAACAGAGAAAGGTGGTGGGGGCGAGCTGGGGAAAACCTCTTTCGAAGAGGGGCTCTTTTTGTAAGCCGAGTTATTTTGTAAGCCAAGAATGGAGTAATACAGAAGACATATTTACTTGAGACTGTGAGATTCATCACGGTCGATTCTTTCAGTATGTTTTCCCTGTTGTCATTATCATATTGTTTATCTCTTCCTCTTTCAACTGTGTTAAATTTGTTTGGAATTCATTTTATATGCTCCTTACCCATAGTTGATATATATGTGTTGCGTTCTATGGTGACTGATCAGAATTCGTTCAAGATAAGCTCTCTGCATCTAGTTATCAGCCTTCGTTTGTTTTCCTCTAAAGTTGTAGTGAAAATTCATCCTTGATAGATGCTTTCACTGTGATGGCATTTTCTTTTCTTTTTCTGCTACCGCATCATGATTATCAATGGCTGAAAGATAGACTTACTTTGCCTCATTTTCCGCAAGTTATACAATCACTGCTATTATCTCCTTTCTTCGGTTTTCACTTGACTCCATGCCCAATGGACTATTTCCCTGGTTCAACCCCCAAACTTTAAAAATCCAAAACCATCATTTACCCATAAATCTGCCCACCATTTCACGCTTACTGAAGATCATGTTGTGACATTGTTCGAGAGATCCCTCTAGGGTTGGGAGGGGGCAACTTCCAATCCAAAGTGGTTCGAGGTTGCCTCGGGATTGATTTGCTGCAACCCAAATTCAGTTCCTAGTGTCAACAGCTGGGATTTCATTAAAAATCATAACCTAAAGTTAACTAGGCTACCATTAAAGATCATACTCAAAATCGACTAAGATGCTATTGGAAATCATAATTCAAAATCCACTTCTATCCTATCATGCCGATGCTAAAAGAAAAATTAGCAAATAAAGCAAACCTAAAAAGAGTATTTGAAATTACAACTTGATAAATAAACATTATCTAAATTAGTACTTTGCAGAGTAATTTACAACTAGGGAGAAAAATACATGATAGTGTAATTAGACAACTTCTACAACTTGCAAACAAAATGTTAGGATTTTAATCATTAACACACAATCATGGACGTCCACACATACTCTGTAACACACACAATTCAGAAAGTGATCTGCAAAATATGAGAAGATATACAGGGAGGCGAATTAGACAAGCGATCTGAGAATAAAAAGATATACACAGTGAGCGACAACTTGAAATTAAAAGAATGCACAATAAATAAGCAATTTCGAAATCTAAGAGGTATGAAAGGCAACTATGTAAATGCAAATATATATTGGTATAAACAATCACCTAGACCACTGGTGCCCCCCCCAGAAGGTCGTGGAAAAAATTTAACAGGAAAACGCAGTCACAAAGCTAACGTAGTATTGACATTAATCATAAAAACAGAGTATACAGAAAAATGGAGATAATTTTTGTGTAAATAATAAAATTCATGTCTTATTCGTGTCATGGATAATGGTATTTATAGATGATTATAGAGCTTGAGAGGTTGACCACTGGAAGGGTCGACTCTCTCTAAAAATAGTAAGTTCATTAATTTCATTTTAACAGAAGCATCTTCCCTAATAGTCTTGTACACTCCACTTAGCGGACGCTATAACTACCCAATCCAAGATTCATTGAGCTTCATAGCTGGAGGGTACAAGGGGGCATAAAACCCATATCCCTAATTCGTCCACCCACCAATGTGCTAACCACCAGCTCCTATGCGCTTCGGGTGCCGGATCGAGTGCCAGATGGAGTGATGAAAGGAGTGCCAGACGAGGGACTGGATGAAGGATCAGTTCGCGATTTCGACCTGTTGCAAGTAAACCAGAACATTAGATCTTCACAATCAATTAACTGAGATGAATCAATTGTAAAACCATTGCAAAAATGATGATTATACATACCTTGTGCGATTCCATGGTGAATTGATGTATAAAGCTTGATAATACCTTTAAAATGGCTAAATGAGAGCACATAATATATAATGTTGTGTGCAAAAAGGATTTTTCCATTGAAAAACAATAGTTAAAGCACCAACCCATAAGTCGATGTTGCCATCAATGCGAAAGGGGGAGATTGTTGGACAATTGGTTGTCATTGATGTAAACCCTTAGATCATTTGAGACACCCTAGAGTTGTGATTGATATTGATGGTGAGTTAGTTGTCATTGATGTCAATAGATGTGAAGGGTGCATTTGATGAAGTATACACGAAGTTGTGGTTATGGAACACAAATTTGATCAAGGAATAATGACATGAAGGACAATGTAATTGCAGGTAACTCACTCATGGATGGATAATCCTCATTGTGCCATTTTCGGTGATAGGTGGCATGTCACGTGGTTCCTCATGGTTGTGAAGTTATGGCCTTGTGAAGTTAGAATCCCCAAAGAATGGTTAAGAAACCCCCAGTTGATTACAGGTCAATTAATGAAAGGGTAAAGTGGTTGTAACAACAAAGTACTAGAAGCCCTAAAATTATGGAGAAAGGTTACTTAGAAAAAGTATATATACACCTCAAGAAGTCTCTCACAAATACATTCACTCATACATTCTATTGAATATCTCTAAGTGAGCAAGTGATATTTTGGCAAGTTTGCGACAGTAAAATCTGAGGCAGTGAAAGAGTGAGAAGTGCGGGAGTTTTGGGATTACAGAGGACAACGAGATTTTTTTAGGAAAACCTAATCTGGCTGATCCCCGCAGGTTAGAGAACTAGTGTCCCGTGAGGCATCCCTGTGGGTTTCGTAGGGATCGTCACACGAGGCTGTGCATGACATGGAGTTTTTGTCCCACGAGGATAGGACAAAAGTGGAGGAGATATGCTAGTGCTAGGTTGCTAAGGATTGGGGTAAAGCTATAGGTCTGTGTATCAGGATCAGAGGCACCAGGTCAGTTACATATGTAAAGGTAAGTTATTTTATGTGTTATGAGGTTGCATCTTGGTGATATTGTTTAACATGCTTGAGGCATGTCCTTGTGAGTTTTGGTATATTCCTTAAGGAACTTCTTGGATGCATGGTACATGCTGGTTGAGGTATATTTGTTGAGGTTCATTGCTGGTGCATATCTTGGATACAATAGCACATGGTTATGGTAATTGGTTGAGGCATATCATGAGTTATATGACACATGTTTGAGGTACATGGTCTATGGATGATTATTGTGTTGTTTAAGGTATATGTTTGATGATATGGTGCATGGTTAGAGGCACTTATTAGTGATCTTGGTACATGCTTTGGTACTTTGTTGAGGCACTTCATTGTTGATATCTTATGGCACATGGTGTATGAGATGATTGAGACATATCATGAGTGATATGGTTGAGGCACATATCACGGTACATGATTTATGGTATATGTTGGTACATGGTTGATGGTATGGTACATGTTTGATGCATGATATTGTACATGGTTGATACATGGTATGGTACAGGTTCTGGTGCATGATTGATGCATGGTTTGGTACATGGTACATGTATTGATGTACATGGTTGATACATGGTATGGTATAGGTTTGGCACATTGTGTGGTACAAGTTCGATACATGGTTGAGATACATATCTTGTGATGATATGTTGGTGATCTTGGTACATGCTTGGTAGAGACATGTTTTGGTGATGTTTGAGCATCTGTTGAGAGGCATTCTTGGTGATCAAGGATCTAGTTTTGTATTAGTGACAATGATAGATCAATGACAGTAATAGGTTGGTGACAATGACATGTTGGTGACAGTGACAAGTTGGATACAATGACATGTTAATAGGTTATAGGTTTATGTGGTAGTGGCAATGACAATGACAATAGTCATAATTTGGTCTACACTCTCTCCCTTTTTTAGATGTCCTTATTTCTCATCAATCTGATGGAACCCTTACTCATCAAGTTTATAGAAAAAATAGTCACACAAATATATACTCTCATGCCCAATCTCACCATCACCCAATCTAAAAATATTTTGTTCCGAAAACTTTGGTTACTCGAGCCTATCGAATATTTGTGCCACAATTCTTCAAGAAAGAAAGATCCCACCTTACCACAACCCTCAAGGCCAATGGGTACTCTAATTCACAAATGGATAAATCTTTCTAATCTGTTCGCATCCTAAACTTGATAATTCTCCCTCCTCTTCCCCACCCATCGCTCACATCTCTCTTCCCTACATTCAAGGCACCACAGATCAAATTTCTAAGATTCTAGCCAAAAAGAATATTAAAACTCTTTTTAAACATTTCTAAACTCTTAAACATTTATTTAGAACTACCAAAGATAAATCTTACCCTAGGCTAGGCCTTGGTGTCTACCAAATTCCTTGCTTCTGTGGTAAATCTTACATTGGCCAAACCCATCGATCTTTCAAATCCCGCCTTAAAGAACATATAGGCAGACACTTTCCACAACCACATCTCAAAATCAACTATCACAGAACACTATCACAACCCTAAACGCCTCATTCTCTTTGACCAAACCAAAATTCTCGCTTCTATACCCCACTACTCCTCTCGTATCATTTGGGAAACACTAGAAATTGAGAAGCATCCTAATAATTTCAATTGGGAAGCCGACTACAAACTAAGCCAATCCTGGAAACCCACTATTCATCGGCTAAGCCATTAAGTCTTCTCCTTTTATGTTACCCTTT
>ML792793.1:257297-294296 GCA_009831015.1 Picea engelmannii | reverse complement strand
CCCCCACCTTTTACTTTTCCTTCCTAGTATTTTTCTTAACCCCCTTCTAACTAATATTTTAATTTGATCTCCCCCTTCCCAAAATTATTTTTATTTATTTAACCTACTTTATTATTTTATTTCACATTCAGTAGCATCTTTTTTCCTCTCAATGATCACTTAATAATTTAATATTATTTTTGTTATATTTAATAAATTATTTTACCTCTTACCTTTTTATTTTCCCACTTTTCTCACAATGGATATTGAGATTCATGCTATAAATGAAAAACCCCAACACACTCTTCTCTATTATCTTTTAAGATTTTATGTGTCCCTGGTGATGGGTGGAGTGTCCACTTGAAACATTGGACATTTTGTAATCCTACACACAGTTTTTCTCCAGAAAACTAAAATACATTATGAATAACCATGAAAATATACATTCTCAAACCCATCCTTTGGAAACTGTCACAAATATTGACTTACTTTTTGGCATCTGTGAAAAGAGTGGGCCAATAGTACCCTAGGTGAAGAATTTTGTAGTCTTTCCTCTTGTCTGAAAATTTTTCATCGTATGGCTCATCGTGGCATGCTTTCAGGATATTGAACATCTCATCTTCTCTAACACATATGTAGATAATCAAGTTTTCTCTCGTGTAGAAGAGGTCTCCTCGAATCCAGGAGTACTTGGGACTTTGCTTGATAATACTTTGCTTCTCCTTTGGTGAAAAATGCAATGGAATTTTTCACATGGATAAATAATTTGCAATGTCAGCAAACCATGGATATTGAATATAAATTGCAAATAGATTTACATCGTGAAAAATATCTACTATAGGAACGGTCTCACCAGGATTGTTGACATGGGAAAGGAAATATGCTACCAAATTTTCTCTTCTAGGGCTATCTAGAACAATGATATCGAATTCCTATAATAGGAGGAGCCATCTTGTTATTTTGACATTTGTTATTGGTTTATTCATGAGATACCTAATGGAAGAATGGTGAACATGCACAAAGACATCATAGCCAATGATATAATGTTGAAACTTGTTAATTGCATAAATAACTGCCATAAATTCTTTCTCCATAACGGTATAATTAAGTTCACTACGAGTCACTTTTTTACTGACAAAGTAAATAACATAGGTTTGATGATTTTCCTTTTCCCCCAAAACTGCTCCTATTTCTGAATCAGATGCATCTATAAATATGTGGAAATGTAATGTCCAATATGGTCTTCTTAACATTGGAGTCATAGAAAGTTTCTCTTCAAGTGCATTGAAATCAACCTGGCAATTAGTATCCAAATAAAATTCAACATCCTTTGTATGCAGTTTAAATAAAGGCAAGACAATTTTAGTAAAATTTCTTATAAAACACTTGTAATACCCCGCATGTCCTAAGAACTCTCACATCCTTTTGAGTCAATGGAGTTGGTAAATTGAGAAGCACCACAATTTTTGCTGGATCAACCTTGATACTTGCAACATATACATGATACCCAAGAACATTTCCTTCAATAAATATTAAAAAACATTTTTCATTACTTAAGACAAGATTTGTTTCCTGACATCTGTTTAAAACTTTTTCCAAATTATCCAAGGCTTCTCCAAAAGTGTTCCCATATATTGAAAAATCATCCATGTAAACCTCCACATGATCATGGATTAAATCAAAAGATAACTAGAACTACCCTTTTAAATGTGGCAAACACATTACAAAGTCTAAAGGGTTATACCTTATAGGAATAGGTTCCCCACAAGCATGTAAAGGCTGTTTTATCTTGGTATTCTGGAGCTATTCTTATTTGATTGTAGCCATTGAATCCATCTAGGAAAGAATAGCATTTCTTTCCTGCCAATGTATCCAAGACTTGGTCTATAAATGGTAAAGGGAAATGGTCCTCCAAGGTGGCTTTATTGAGTTCTCTGTAATTAACACATAATTGCCAATTTACGTTCTTTTTGGGAACGATCACCAAGGGTGAAACCCATTGGTTGTATAATATATGATAAATAAAGTCCACGCCCAATAATTTCTAAAGTCCCCCCTTTACAATGTCCTTTAAAGTAGGGTTCATTCTTCTCCTTCTCCGTCGTTGCCTGACGAGTTTAGCATTTTCATATATATATATATATATATATATATATATATATATATATATATATATATATATATATGTATATATGTATGATGAGTGCATGTATCTGGATGGGTACCTTGCATGTTTGTGTAGTCCCAATCAAAATCATTGGAATTTTTTTGCAAAAATGAAATTAATTTATTTTATTGTAAATCATCTAAAGCATAATTAATATTTAGACTTTTCCTAGGATAAATTTCAATGGTTTTATTATAGGAATCTGATACATAATTTATAGGAAATTTAAACTGAAATAAAGATGTCAAACTATCCACAATACATGTTTCCTGAAAATTCTGTCCCAAAAGATGATCAACATAAAATTGTTCAGAATGTAATGATGTCTTCCCCCTAAAATACAAAGGATAATCATGATGAGAAATGAAATGATTACACTGATTTTCGTTGGTATTTTCTTTAAGATTTAAAGCTTGTATGGTCAGAAGAGGATGCATTCTTTCGTCATTAGTATCAGTTTCATCTAACCATTTCACATGTTCTAATTTATTTACATATTTTGTAGAGGGTAAAGTGTGATGTGTTTTACTTCAACACGATTTGTAATGGTCATGTCTCCAAATCAACAACTAATGAAGGCATCATCTATTTCCAACCAAGATCTTCCCAAGACTAAAGGATGTCCTCCCAAATTAGATTTGGGTTGTAGGATCATAAACTCTAATGGGTATTTTTGAGGATTCAATGGAAACGATGATGTCTTCAATTACACCCTCATATTTAATTTTTGGTCTATCTACTAATTCTAACACTATAGGGGTTGGTCGAAGATTGCCAATGTTTAAATTTTGCATAGTTTCTATTGTCTTGACATTTATAGTTGCACCTAAGTCAATGCGAGTGTTTGGGGTAAAATGGGTAGAATTGTTTTTGATGAATATTGTAATAATTGGTATTCCAGGATCAACATACTTTTCTGAAATGACTTTAGTGGTCATCAAACTTGCTAATTTCCCGATAACTTGAATTGTTTGTGGATCTTGTTTTTTTCTTCCAGTTTTTCTAATGCATAATTCCCTAAATTGTTTTTGCATAAATCAATATGTCTTTTATAGCTTGTAAAAGGGGAATTTCAAAGCAGATGCTTTTCAATTCATTTAAAATGTCTAATTCAGATGAACTTTCTGGTTTTTTTCATGTTTCTCTATGGTTAGCATTTTAGGAAAAGGTGCCGTCCTAGATGATTGAGGTTGTTCCTATAGGGAAATAGATTGTTTTCTTGGAGTTTTTTTTTGTTGATTAGGAGTTTCCCCATTTTCTTCCTCAATTATTATGGGTGATTTTTTATTTACAACCTTCCCAAAACACAAATTAATTTCCTATAGTTGTGTAAGAAATTCCTGTAATTGTGCAGAAAATTCGTGTAATTGCACTATAATTTCCTGTAATCACAAAGGGGAAATTAGATAAGTAGGAAAAGTGTCTAATTCATCATTGTAAACCACTTTATCCTTTTTATTGTTGGGGTTTGCCACTGGTTGAACAAGAATTTTGTTGATTAGGACTTTCCCCATTTTCTTCCTCAATTATTATGGGCGATTTTTTTATTTACAACCTTCCCAAAACAAAAATTAATTTCCTATAGTTGTGTAAGAAATTCCTATAATTGTGCAGAAAATTTTTGTAATTGCACTATAATTTCCTGTAATCACAAAGGGGAAATTAGATAAGTAAGAAAAGTGTCTAATTCATCATTGTAAACAACTTTATCCTTTTTATTGTTGGGGTTTGCCACTGGTTGAACAAGAATTTGTGTAGGTCTATGGGGTTGTTGATTAGATGGAAGTTGTAATGGTTGTGGCTGAGTTAGTTGATGTTGTGATGGAAGGGATGGAAATGTTTATTGCATAGTTGAAGGATATAATGGGGATGTTTGGTATTGCTATTTTTGTGGGAAAGACTGTTGTTGGCATTGTTGTGGTACAAGTTTTTGTGGCTTATATTGTTTCTAGTAATGATAAGGTGGTGCGTTTCCATAACTGATTCTTCTCTAATTCTATTGATAAGGCTGATTTTGACTCTGTTGAGGAGACCATGGTTTCCATGGCATCGAAGTATTCCAAGATGTTTGTGTAGAATTTTGATTAGAAAATCCATAAAACTGAAGAGAGGTGTCTTGAGGCATACATGCTGGTCGTGGTTGCCAAGGTTGCCTAGGTGCATAACACAATACTTCTGCTGCTTCACTGTTTCCTTTGTAAACTACCTTTGGTTTGGGTAGTGAAGGAATTTTTTATGTGGCATGCTTTTCTACACAAATTCCACAAATTTGAATGTTATTTAATGAACATTCATTTTTAGGATATATATATATATATATATTTTTTTTTTCCTGCATTGAGAACAAAAAGTAACTAAGGTTGTTGTTTCTTCCTCTTGTCTTTTCATATCATTATATGCATCAAATTGAGAACTAAGTGTAGCAAAGAGTTCATTTTTTAAATTTTCCAATAAATTACCAATTTCTGCCCTACTAATACTTCTTGTTGCTGACTTAGTAACTTTTGAAAGAACAATCCTCCGTCCTTTG
Organism: Picea engelmannii; assembly: GCA_009831015.1. NCBI lineage: Eukaryota > Viridiplantae > Streptophyta > Pinopsida > Pinales > Pinaceae > Picea > Picea engelmannii. The sequence continues at coordinate 289,620 of ML792793.1, read as the reverse complement.
CTAGCTTTAGCTTTTCCTCTTGAACATTTCTTGCACATATCAAAAATTTGGTCAAATGGTAGAGAGGAAATATCCCTAGATTCCACGAGGTTAAGAACATCTATATATTCATCTCAAATTCCTTTTAAAAATATTGTATGAGCAATATCAAGATTCAAAGAGCTATGTTTTTAATTTTGCAAATTATATAAAAACCTCTCCAAATAGTCCTCTAAACTCTCTTCTTCTTGCCGTGCCATTCTAAAAATGTCTTCTTTAGAATCTCCAGGTTTGTAATATGCTTGATATTTTTTAAAAAATATTTTCCTCATGGTCTCCCAATATGCAATAGTGCTTTCACCTAATCGCATGAACGATTTTAAAGTAGTTCCCTTCAAAGTAACATGAAACAATCGAATTTTGTGAGCATCATCAATATAACCATAAGTACTACACAAAATATCAAATTCAAAAAGAAAAGCATCAGGGTCTTTAGTGGCCATACCATGGGAATTTGGCAAAACTGAAGGTGGGATATTTTTCATTTTAACTTCATTACCAAAAGCTGCAGACATATCTAGGAGAAAAAATCCAAAAGTTACTTCCCTTTCTTCTTCTTCATATCCTACCATTTCTCTTTCGTCATTTGATACTCTTTCTCTTATTCTCAACCTATTCTTGGTCCTCTTTCTCGTTCTCCAGCTGCTCATGGTCCTCTTTCTCTTTCTGCACCTGTTCCTGGCATTCTACCTCTGACATGAGTATCAACTTCTTCTGCCATTTGATTTTACCAAAACATCCAAAATTATTTATCGTAACCCTCTGATTTTTCTTAAGTCTTTTCTAGTTGTTCAACAATCTCTTATGTTTGTGTTTTCTTTGAGTTTCTCGCAACAATACATTTTCCCGTTTCCTTTTTATTACTTGTAGGCAAGTTAGTAGTGGGGGATTTTGTGAATGATTTTATGGGTGGTTTTATGGTTTTTTTTTATTATCTGAAACAATTGGAAATACTTTTGTTGTTTTAAAAATCTACGTTTATTATCTCTTGGTTAGATTGACTTATTCATACAAATCACGCATGAATAGGACTCGTAAAGACCCACTAAAGTGAATGTGTGATTCGGATTTATGAGCGGAACAAAATGAAACATAGATCTATAACATTAACATAGATATACAAAGAAAAATAACAAATATACTGTGGAACTTAACTTTTATTCAATAAAGAAATCTGCTGAAACTGTAAAATGCAAAATGAAACAATTTTGCTCAAATGGTGGTAGCTAATCTTTGAGAAGAGATGTGGCAGCTACGCGCATTCACCTGAGAACATTACAATGAGGCCTCCAAGAATTTTTAGCATCAATAAGTAATAATAAAACCCTAGACATCCAAAAACCTAACCCTAGTAGATGAAGTGCCAAAATCCATGTGGGTACCAATGGGGTAAGTTGGTACATCAACTTCTCGGGGTCCTAACTTTTGCATTCGATCTCCGTTTAGGCGCACGATAGTGAGTTGGAAAGGTCTATCCGAGAAATACATATTTTTCCGTCACACTTTGACTCTGTAGACAATGCGAGTGTGGCGAGCCCAAAAAACATTTTTTAGGGCATCAAAACGACCCTGAAAGTTTAGGACTCGAAATTCTAGAGAAAAACTGCCAAGATGAAAATTTTATGTGAGATAGTTGGAAGAGGTGGTTGGCCACCAATATCCAAATGGATATATCCTCCCTCCTTAGGAAGAAACGATTTCCATTGCGTTGAGTTCCCCCATTATATGAGTAATTTTCTGCTTAATTTGGCCCCAAGTGAGCCACTTGCCTTGTTTCCGGAGCTGCCTCGCTTTGACAACACGATAAAGATGAAGATTCTGTTGGCGAGTACCCTTGACCTATGTGTCCACGATCTGATCAGTGGATTCCTGTTCCATGCAGTCAGGGTTGAGATTTTTCAGTGTCAACTGTTCTGCTATCTCTGAGGTGTCCAATAAGGGTAGAAAGTATGGTCGAAGGAGGTCCACATTAACCACTAGGTGCAAGCCAAGGAAGGGGGGAATGTTGAGCTCAAAAGCATTGTCACCCACAACCTTGGTGATGGTGTAAGGTCCATAGCAAAGTGGGAGAATATTCTTATGCGATCCTGTAAGGTGTTCTTTTTGCAAATGCAACCAAAATTTATCTCCCACCTAAAACATGTGTGGCACCTGATGTTGATTAGGGCGCTACTTGTACTTGGAATTGGACTTCTGAAAAATATCCTTAACCTGTTGGAAGATGTGCTGGATTCATTAAATGAACTGAGTGGCTTTGTCGGCTTTGGTTTGAGTGTGGGATGATTCTTCCTGTTGGATGCAAGGGGTAGTGCAACATCCATGGGACACAATGGTTGAAATCCCAACCCCACCTGAAAGGGGTTGCAGTCGGTTGAGCTATGTATGGATATGTTGTAAATGTGTTGAAGATAGGGAAGACTCTCATCCCATGTGCACATAGGCTTGGAATTGTACATGTCCAATATATGCATGATCATATTGTTGATGACCTCGATTTGGCCATCCATTTGGGGGTGGAAGGTTGTGGATTTGGTGAGCTTGGTGTCCAGCCATAACCAGAGGCTCGAACAGAATGTGATGAGGAACCAACTATCTCGATCTGAGACGATGGTTTGTGGTATCCCAAAATGTACCCGCACTCGTTCGAAGAAGAGCTTGGTAGTGTCCTCCACTGTGATGCTCTTCTTACAGGTGGCCATAATCACCATCTTGGAAAATTGATCAACAACCACAAAAACATAGTCATTTCCCTGCTTGGTTGAAAGAAGGCTCGACATGTAGTCCATCGAGATCGATTCCCAGGGCCTGTTGGGAGTAGGCAGAGGGGTGTACATTCCTTGTTTCTTAATGTATGGTTTGGAAATGTCATAGGCCATGCAGTACATGATATACTTGCTGACATACTATCGAAGTTTCGACCAATAGAAATATTGCTGCAACATTGCCATTGTCTTTTCTGCACCAAAGTGTCCTGCCACTCGACTGTAGTGAGCTTCCCAAATCAGCGTCACTCGCTCACTTGATGGGACATAGAGATGGACTAGATGGCACAACAACCCATCCTGAATATGGAAATCAGTGACAATTATGTTTGTGCCCATCATATGGTAGGTAGTGGCGAAGTCAGGATCTCTCTTGTAGAGTTGGGGCCATTGAGAAGTCTCATGTTCGTAGGAGTGTAGCACCGTTGTTAGTGTTGCAAATGGAGGTTGATTGAGGTAGTCAACGATGAAGTTGGTGCTCTCTGTCTTATACTTGATGTTGAGATGAAACTGCTCCAAGTGTGTGGAACACTTCTGATGGCATTCATTCTACAAATTGCCTTGTTTCTACATGAACTACAGGGGCTTATGATAAATTTGGATGACTGTCTCCTTCTAGAGAATGTAATTCCTCCATATGCAGCAGGATTGTAAAATGGAGTACATTTATTTATCATAAGCTGGGTACTTACAAACGACATCAAATATTGTCTCGCTATGATAGGCCATGGGATGTCCATTCTGAGTGAGAATTGTGCCCACAGTATAGTCTGAAGCATCTGTATCAATCTCAAAAGGATGTTGTATATTGGGTAATGAGAACACTGGGTTTGAGCAAAAGAGCTGATTCAAATCATCAAACGCTTTCTGTTGTGAATGGACCCACACAAAATTTTCCTTGCTACCACCCCTACTTAGTTGGATAAGGGCCCATACAATGTGGGAGAATCCCAACAAAAACTTGCGATAGAAATTGACAAGGCTTAAGAAGATCTGAAGCTCAGTGAGTGTGGTCGGGGATGGATAGTCACAAATGACCTAAATCTTGGCTAGATCGACATTAACCCCATGCTCATTAACAATGTAGCCTGGGTACTAGACCCTGTTCATGCTGAAGAAACATTTTTCCAAATTTGCATATATCTTGTGTTGCCTCAGAGTGTGCAAAACCTACCAAATATGCTGCAAGTGTTCCATCCAACTCTTGATAAAGATAAGGATTTCATCCAAATACACCACCACAAAATAATTGGTGAAATGCCACAAAATATCGTGCATCATCCTCATGAAATTGTTGGGGAATTTTTCAAGCCAAAGGGCATGACCAACGATTCAAAAATACCTTCGTTGGACTTGAAGGCACTCTTCCATAGATCGGTCTACTCTATTGGGACTTGGTGGTAGCCCGACTTTAGATCAATCTTACTAAAGTATTTCCCCCCCTTGAGATGGTCTAGGAGATCGTCAATTCGGGGAATTGGGTACCGATTCCTAAATGTGATTTTATTTAGGGCCCATTAATCAATGTACATTCGCCAGGTCCCGTATTTCTTGTGGACAAGCATGATCGAGCTTTCACAAGGTGATGAGCTTGGTTGGATGTGCCCCTTTTTGAGAAGATCTTGGATATGGTGCTTGATTTCCTCATTTTCTAACAGAGAGTGGTGATAGACTAGACCATTGGGTAGCAGTGCCTTGGGGGTCAGATCGATTGAGTGCTTGACTGAACAGTGCATAGGTACCCTAGTGGGTGAGGATAATATCTCTTTGTATTCTTCCATGACCTTATCCACTTGATTCTCTTGCATGTAGAGACTTTCCATAGAGGACATGGATGTGGATGCGACCTTCCACTCACTTTGAGAGTGAATAATAAATAAGAAAAATTTCCCATTCTGAGAGATGACCTTCATGCATTGCTTGACAGAGATCAAGGAAATGGAAGTAGGTGGGACTACCTCAGGTATCTTGTACAATTTCTTGTCCAAAGTAATAATGACACTACAAGGCCTAGACTCATATACAACATGAAGTTTCCATAAATAAGGCTGGCCCAAAATAACATCACAAACTTCAAGGGGGGCAACATCACACAATACCTCATTTTTGAACGACTTGATGCCATAGGGCAGGTGACACTGTTGGTTGACGTGACAATCGCTCCCTTAGCAGAGCCATCTGATGGTGTATGGCTGTGGGTGTGGTGTTGTCGGCAACGCCAACCTCTTGATTACCTCCATTGAGATGAGGCTATTCTAGAAACCACTATTAAGGATGGAGTGCAACAGAGTACCCTTCACCCAAATCTGTGAATGAAAGAGGCACTCACCTTCCTCTAGTTCATTAGGTTCACCGGGTTGGACCTTGGTGGTAGAAATAGTGGAACCAGTTTCAACATCAATGATCCATCTCCATTTTTCTTGTTCTGACTCAAAGTCAGAGCCCATATTTGATTCAGAGGCTTTCACCTCGGCCACCAATGACTGCTTTGAGTGGCGTTCAATGTTGTTATTCCATGGGCTCTCATGAAACTCACACCACTTCCAAGTGTCGTTCTTTGTCTTTCCATTGTCCTTATTTTTGTGTGGCTTAGATTGGTTATACTAGGGCTATCCATCCTTGCTTTTCCCTTTGTTCTGCAGGTTGGGGCTACCTTTTCTCTGCTTCTGCTATGAGGGGTTCATAGACGCAAACTTCCACATCTTTTGTTTAAGCTTCTGCTCGATTTTGACAACATATCGATAGGCCATGCCCAAGGATGAGATGTCCAAGAACTCCATTTCTGTTTATATTTATCTATGTAGACCATCCAGATACTTGAGCACCAAACTTCACTCAGAGTCTTTGATACCCAACTTGGTGCGCAAGGTATGGAAGACATTGGTGAACTCTGGCACTATTTGGTCCCTTTCCTACCGCAGTGTGGTCCATATTGTATATAAGTCGCAATAACTTCCAATAGGGTAGTATTGTTCCTTAATAAAATACTTGAAAGAACACAAAGTGGGTGCGACTACAAATAATGTAGATTCCTTTGTTGCTCTTTTCTCATAGAAAGTCTCCCACCAATCTTTGACATGGGGGACAACTTAAGGAGCACAAATGTAATATTTTCTCTATCAGAAAATTTATGGACAGAAAAATACCCTTCTAGAAGGTTTAACCATTTGTCTACATCATCCACATCTATTTGAACTTCAAATATAGGATTATAAAAAATGATATGTACCTTGAAGGGGGTGGCTCCTCCGCTCGAGGAATATGCATTTCCTATTGGCAGTCATTGAAGGATTTGCACAAAATTAACCATCATCTCGTTCCTCTTTCCCGTGATGACTTCCTCGAGCAATAGTTTAAAGGGATATCCTGCCCCATCATCTCTATTTTCTTCCCACATGGGAGACCATCGGGTTCAACGAGGCCGATATTCTTCTTATAGCTTGACCTCATTGGGGACATGCACATATAAACAAATGAAGAGAAAACTGCTATGAAACCACTGATCTATATTTGTGAGCGGAACGAAATGAAGCATAAATATATAACATTAACAAAAATATATAGAGAACAATAACATAGATACTGTGGAACTTAACTTCTATTCAATAATAAAATCTGATGGAACTGTAAAATGCAGAATGAAACAATCTTGCTCGAATGGTGGTAGATAATCTCTGAGAAGAGATGTGGAAACTACGTGCATTCACCCGAGCACATTACAATGAGGTCTTTAGGCCTTTTTAGCATCAAGAAATAATCAGAAAACCATAGACATTGAAAAACCTAACCCTAGGAGATGAAGCACCAACAATAATGTGGGCCCCGATGGGGTAAGTTGGTACATCAACTTACCGGGGTTGTAACTTTTGCATACGATCTCCATTTTAGGTGCACAATAACCACTTGGATAGGTATATCTGAGGACTACACATTTTTATATCACACTCTGACTCTATAAATAGTGTGACTATGGTGAGCCCCAAAAACGTTTTTTAGGGCCTCAAAATGGCCCCAGAAGTTTAGGACCCGAAATGCTAGGAAAAAACTGCCAGATGAAAATTGTATGTGAGCCAGTTGGAAGAGGTAGGTGGCCACTGATATCCACATAGATCAATCCTCCCCCATTAGGAAGCAATGGTCTCCATTGCGTTGAGTTCCCCCATTAGATGATGAAAGTTTTGTTGAATTTGGCCCAGGGTGAGCCACTTGGCTTGGTGCAGGAGCTGCCCCGCTTTGACAACATGATAAAGCTGAAGCTTTTGTTGGTGGGTACCATTGACCTGTGTGTCCATGATCTAATCACTTGATTCCTATTCCTTGCAGTTAGGTTGATCTATGTCAGTGTCAACTATTATGCTATCTCCGAGGTGTCCAATAATGGTGGAAAGTATGGCCAAAGGAGGTCCACATTAAACACTGGGTGCAAGACAAGGAATGGGGGAATGTTGGGCTCAAAATCATTTCCATCCACAACCTTGGTGATGGTGTAAGGTCTATAGCGGAGTGGGATAATATTCTGATGGGGTATTGTAAGGCATTCTTTCTGCAAATGCAACCAAACTTTATCGCCCACCTGAAACTTGTGTGGCACCCGATGTTGATGATGGCGCTGCTTTTACTTGGCATTGGAATTCTACAAAATATCCTAAACCTGTTGGTGAATGTGTTGGATTCGTTAATTGAACCAAGTTGCTTTGTTGTCTTTGGTTTCAGTGTGGGACGATTCTGCCTGTGTGGACACAAGGGGTAGTGCAACATCCATGGAACCCAATGGTTGAAATCCCAACCCCACCTGAAATGTGTTGTGTTCGATTGAGTTATGTATGGCTCTATTGTAATTATGATGAACATAGGGAAGACTCTCATTCCATGTGCACGAATTCTTGGAATTGTACATGCGCAAGATATGCACGATCATCCTATTGATAACCTCAGTTTGGCCATCCATTTGGGGGTGGAAGGCCATGGATTTGGTGAGCTTGGTGTCCAGCCATGACCAGAGGCTCGACCAGAATGTGACGAGGAACCAAATATCTCGATCTGAGACAATGGTTTGTGGTATCCCAAAATGTAACCGCACTTGTTCGAAGAAGATCTTGGTAGTGTCCTCCACTCTGATGCTCTTCTTATAGGAGGCCATAATCACCATCTTGGAAAATTGATCAACAACTACAAAACATAGTCATTTTCCTGCTTGGTTAAAGGAAAGCCCGACATGTAGTCCATTGATATGGATTCCTAGGGCTTCTCAGAGTAGGCAGAGGGGTGTACATGCCTTGTTTCTTAATGACCTGTTTGGCAATGGAACAAGCCGTACATGGCCTGATATACTTGCTGACATCTTGTGGAATTTTCAACCAATATAAATGTTGTTGCAACACTGCCACTATATTTTCTACGTCGAAGTGTCCTACCACTCGATTGTAGTGAGATTCTTAAATCAACTTCGCTCACTCGCTTGATGGGATGCAAATATGGCCCAGATGGAAAAACAACCCATCTTGAAGATGGAAATCAATGGCTGTTGTGTTTATTCCCATCATATGGTAGGTAGTGGTGAAGTCAGGATCTCTCTTGTAGTGTTGGGGCCATCTAGAGTTCTCATGTTCGTAGGAGTGTAGCACCGTGGTTAGTGCTGCAACTGGAGGTCAGCTGAGGCAATAAACTATGCGGTTGGTGCTTCCTGTCTTATAAATGATGTTGAGATGGAACTGTTGCAAATGTATGGACCATTTATGATGGCATTCATTCTTAAATTTTCCTTGTGTCTGCATGAACTACAAAGGCTTATGATCAATGTGTATGACTGTCTCCTTCCCAAGAATGTAATGCCTCCACTATAAATAAGCTTGTACAATGGAGTACATTTCTTTGTCATAAGTGGGGTACTTATGGATGGTATTTGATAATGTCTCACTATGATAGGACATGGGATATCCATGCAAAGTGAGATTTGCGCCCACAACATAGTTTGAAGGATCTGTCTCAATCTCAAAAGGCTGTTGTAGGTCGGGTAATGAGAGCATCGAGGATGAGCACAAGCGATGCTTCAAATCATCGAACGATTTATGTTGCAACTGGCCCCACATGAAATTTTCCTTTCCACCACCCCTAGTCACTTGGCTAAGGGCCCATGCAATGTGGGAGAATCCCAACATGAACCTGCTATAGAAATTGGCAAGGCCTAAGAAGCTCCGAAGCTCAGTGAGTGTGGTCGGGGCTGGCCAGTCACGAATGACCTGGTTCTTTGCTGGATCAACATGAACCCCTTGCTCATTAACAAAGTAGCCTAGGTACTGAACCCTATTCATGTCGAAGGAGAATTTTTCCAAATTTGCATATAGCTTGTGTTGTCGCAGAATGTGAAAAACCCACTGAATATGCTGCAAGTGTTCCTCCCAACTCTTGTTGAAGATGAGGATGTCATCCAAATACACAACCAAAAAGGAATTGGTAAAATGCCGCAAGATATCATCCATCATCCTCATGAAAGTTGTTGGGGCATTTGTCAAGCCAAAGGGCATGACCAACCATACAAAAACACCTTCTTTGGAGTTGAAGGCAATATTCCATACACCGATTTAATTTATTGAGACCTGGTGGTAGCCAGATTTCAGATTAATCTTACAGAAGTATTTGGCCCCCTTGAGCTGGCCAAGGAGATTGTCAATTCAAGGAATTGGGTACCAGTTCTTGACTGCGATTTTATTTAGGGCTCGATAATCAATGTAGAGTTTCCAAGTCTTGTCATTCTTCTGCACAAGCACGATCGAGCTTCCACAAGGTGATGAGCTTGGTCGTATGTGCCCCTTTTCAAGAATCTCTTGAATCTAGCGCTTGATTTCTTCATTTTCTGACAAAGAGTGGCGATAGACTGGCCCATTGGGTAGTGGTGCGGTGAGGGTCATATTGATTGAGTTCTTGACCTAAAAGTGCATAAGTACCCCAGTGGGTGAGGATAAGATGTCTTTGTATTCTTCCATGACCTTATCTACTTGCTTCTGCTACATGGAGAGACCTCTTGCAGAGGCTATGGATGTGGCTGCAACCTTTCGCTCACTTTGAGTGTGAATCATGCAGAAGAAAAGCTTCCCGATTCGAGAGATGAACTTCCTGCATTGCTTGACAAATATCAAGAAAATGGAAGTAGGTGGGACTACCTTGGGCATCGTGTACAATTTCCTGTCCAAATTAATAATAACACTACAAGGCCTAGACTCATATACAACATGATGTTTCCATAAACAAGGTTGGCCCAAAATAACATAAAAAACTTCAAGGGGGGAGACATCACATAATACCTCATCTTTGAAGGGCTTGATGCCATAGGGAAGGCAACACTGTTGGCTGACGCGAAGATCGCTCCCTTGGCGGAGCCTATCTGATGGTGTACGCTTGTGGGTGTGGTGTTTTCGGCAGAGACAACCGCTTGATGACCTCATCTGATATGAGGTTCTTTTGGCTACCGCTATCAACGATGAAGTGCAACGACGTAACCTTCACCCACATCTGTAAATGAAATAAGCACTCACCTTCGTCTGGTTCATCAGGTTCATCGGGTTGGACCTTGGTGGTAGAAATGGTGGAAAGGGGTTCTGTGTCAATGATTTGTCTCCCTTTTTCTGGTTCTAACTTAGATTCAAAGCCCACATCTCATTCAAAGGCTTCCACCTCAACCACCAATGACTGCTTTTAGCGACATTGAACGATGTTATGTTAGGGGATCTTATGGAACTCACACCACTTCCCAATGTATTTCTTTGTCTTCCCATTGTCCTTCTTTGTTTGTGGCTTATAGTTGTTTTCTTGAGGCTATCCATCCTTGCTCTACCCTTTGTTCTGTGGGTTCGGGCCACCTTTTCCCTGCTTCTTCTTTGATGGGTTCGCAGACCCAAATTGCCATGTCTTTTGTTTAAGCTTCTACTCGATTTTTACAACATATCGATAGGTCACACCTAAGGAAGAGATGTCTAGGAACTTCATTTTTGTTTGGATGTATGTATGCAGACCGTCATGGTACTTGAGCAGTAGATGTTGTTCAAAGTCTTTGATACCCAACTTGGTGTGCAAGGTATGGAAGACATTGGTGAACTCTAGCAATGTTTGGTCCCTTTCCTACCGCAGTGTGGTCCATCTTGTATACAAGTCGTCATAAATTCCAATAGGGTAGTATTATTCCTTAATAACATCCCTGAAAGAACCCCAAATGGGTGCGACTAAAAATAATGTAGATTCCTCTCTTTCCTTTTGGTCATAGAAAGTCTCCCACCAATATTTGACACGGGGGATGACCTTAAGGAGCACAAATGTAATATTTTCTCTATCGGAAAAGTTATGGACAGAAAAATACCCTTCTAGAAGTTTTAACAATTTTTCTACAACATCCACATCTATTTTACCTTCAAATATAGGAATATAAAAATTGATCTTTACCTTGAAGGGGGCGACACCTCCACTCGAGGAATATGCGTCGCCTGTTGGCAGTCGTTGAAGGATTTGTGAAAAATTATCCATCATCTTGTTCCTATGTCACATGAGGGCTTCCTCGAGCAAAAATTTAAAGGGATCTCCTATCCCATCATCTCTCTTTCTTCCCCCATGGGCGACCTTCGAGTTCGGTGAGGCCGATCTTGCAAAGGCTCAACTGGTTCGAGTCCCAACTGCTTATACCTCGACCTCATTAGGGACATGCACAGAGAAACAAATGAAGATCATATCGATCTGATACCACTGATCCGGATTTATGAGTAGAATGAAATGAAACAAATATCTATAACATTAACACAGATATATAGAGAACAATAACAAAGATACCGTGGAACTTAACTTCTATTCAATAAAGAAATCTGCTGAAATTGTAAAATGCAGAATGAAACAATCTTGCTCAAATGGTGGTAGATAATATTTGAGAAGAGATGTGGCGGCTATGCACATTCACCTGTGCATAGCACATGAGGCCTCCATGCCTTTTTAGCATCAAGAAGTAATAAGAAAACCCTATACATACAAAAACCTAACCCTAGGAGATGAATCGCCAAAAGTCATGTGGGCCCTGATGGGGCAAGTTGGTACATCAACTTCCTGGGGTTGTAAATTTTGCATACAATCTCCATTTCAGGCGCACGATAGCCCGTTGGAAAGGTCTATTCGAGGAATAAAAATTGCTACATCACACTGAAACTTAGCTAACATTGTGATTGTGACAAGTCCAAAAAACGTTGTTTAGGGCCTCAAAACGGCCCCAAAAGTTTCGGACCCAAAAAGATAGAAAAAAACTGCTAAGATGAAAAATGTATGTGATCCAGTTGGAATATTTGGGTGGCTACCGATATCCACATGGATCAATGCGTCAGGATATAACACTACAAAAATTCTATAGTGAAGTTTTCTTTGCGTGTTACCATCTTCACTCCTTATCCTAAATGCACATACAAACAAAAATACAAAAAATATAAAAAAAATATGTTTTTAATATATGAGACATTGGAAACAACATAAAACTTTCCTATAACACCTCCTTGACAATGACACAAAAATGTTAGGTTATTTAGCTATCTAAATTCCGAAGCATTTATTTGATCAACTAGGGTAAGTAAACTTATGAGGTGCATGCACTGTGTGTGTAGAAATAGTCTTGTAGTCACTCGATAATCTTATGAAAAGGCACTGTGTGCTTTTCTATAGGTATAATATGTTAAGTTAGATAAGATTGTAATATAATGATACACCTTATATTGTATATTAGTAAATTGATCTCAAACTAAAATACTCAATCCAAATGCAGTAAAGAAATGCTTGTAGATAAACAAATTAGACTATAACAAACTTAATGCCATAATTCCAAATATGGTTCTAATTCAATTGCATTTCTGGAAAAAACATATTATGAAGTTTATTCAATTACTGAAATTGAGTGACTTCGATAATAATACTCTGAACAATTGATAAAACCACAATTGTAAGGAACCTTGACCTTGGAAAATGTTTTAAATTGAAATTCATTAACTATGGAAATCTATTGTAGGATTAATGTCAAATTATAGGAAATTATCCATGATTACAAGAAATAAATGAAATTTCATAAAATACAATTCTACAGGAAAAAAAAAATTAAAGATACAACACATACCAGGGGGCTCTCCTCGAATATGCTGCCAAATGTACTAAAAAAACTAAAGAATTACTAACACCTTGAATGGAACATAAGCTCCTTCGTATTCAACAGTTGGGTAAAAGTTACATATTACAAAATATATATCTCAAGAGTAATTTCCATATCATGAATAACTTCTTACATCTCTATTTGGTTTTATAAATATTACATAAGAAAGATAGAGCACTACTTGGAATAACACTCTATTCCTAAATAATTGTAGTAGTTACAACCAATATCTTGTATTTAGCACAAGGGATAGGATATTCTCGATTTCGTTTGTTGTTCCCTTGATTTTTTGAGTGATAAAGCGATCCAACCTTCTCCAGCCTCGAATCCCAGTTCCTAGGAACAAAATCGTTGGTTTTCCAACTATAGCCTGCGTATTGCTTGTTCTATCTGTTGTGTTGACCAAGCATTGACCAAAAGCTAGTGATTGTCTTGAGGGTGAAAAAATAGGACTTTCAACATCTCATGACATCCATGAACAACCTCCAAGTGGCAGAATTGGATTTGATGGAGTGCAACTATGCAAACCTTGGACGAATTACATGAATTAATTCTAGTAATATCTTGAAATTCTTGTAATTTAGTAAATAAATGACTTAATAATTTTTACTAGCCAAAATTAGGAGTTTGCATTTAAAAACAACTTATTACCTTAATCATGCTCATTATTCCATTATCTTGGTGAAAGTGGACAAAAAGAAGAGTTTTTGATAAAAAGTGGAGTTAAATGGGCTTGATTAGAGTGGGTAAAGAGAGTCAAAATTGGCACCCAACAACCTATACCCTTTGAGAAGGGTGAATAAATAATATATAGCTCAAATTTATCAATATGTAATATTAGATTTTCTATTAGTGAAAAATTTATTAAGGAAATAGAAGTTGATGTAGTTTCACTTGTTGTCTACGATGTAGTTTTTGGTAGTCACTACATCTATATGAGGGATGCTATATTTTTGAGAAGGGAAATCCAATACCACTAATCAAGGATGGAAAATATTTTATGATCAATTCACATAAGGGGAGTCAAAGATCTCTTTGTTGAGTGCCCATCAAGCTAAGAGATTGATCGACTCAAGAAATAAGTATGAATTTATCTTATTGAGATAGATCAAAAATACATTGAATAAGTGGGTGTGGAAATATCCTTGGGAGGATGTACAAAATAACAAAGTATTGGTTGGAAGAGATTTTACAGGCATACATAGAAGTGTTCTGAGATCCAAAAGGTATGCCACCCAAGCACCACCCAAGAGGGAAGTGGAGCATGAGGTATAGTTACTACAAGATTCTCCTTTACTAAACATTATACTGCACATACAATGCATATTAGAATCAGATGAGGTGAAGAGTCAATTGGATGAGTTGTTGGATCAAGGAGTCATAAGATAAAGTACCTCACAATGGGGTTACCTTGTTATTTTATGTGATTCCTATTATCACCCATAAATTCCCACTTTCTCAAAACCTAAGGGAATCCTAATAACAATATAAATCAAGCCATTTTCACTTCGCTTGATCCGTCTCACTTCAAATCTCGACCTTGCTAACTTTAGGGGTGTATCCCTAAGTGATCTAAGGTATTAACCAAAAGTCAAATAATGATTAGAAATTCCTTAAATCTAACAAAGGGTCGTTGTTTTGTTCACAATTCTACAATAAAATATATGAAAAAACAAGTTGGAAATACCTAAAAACTACAAAAAATGCATAGAAAACATTGAAATGTTTTGTATTTATCTTGGGCACAGAACCCAAAATAAATTTAAACTAAGAATTTTTAATTAAAGTACCAAAAAAAAAAGTACGACAGACTGTAAACATTGTTTTGATGGCTATAACTGCAATTAAAATGTTGTTTTTAGTGTATTTTTTAAATATTTTATGCCTATCTAATGCATGATAATTGAGAAAACAATATAGTTTCTTGCTCTCTTTGGACAAAAAATGAGAAAACAAGCTAATATTATTATTTTATGATAGAAAATTGATAAAAAAATGAACTAAACATGCTTAATCATATAATTGAAGACAAGGAATCCTTGAAGACCCTTGTAGCTGTCGACTAACTTCCAGATACGATCCAGGTAGAGGTTATTATTGTATTGCATAGGTTGTGGGAAGGAAGTTATATTGCGAGGAACAATTGGTGGTAAAAATCCATTGATTTCTAATTTGTATAAAGGAGGCTGGCTTTGTATCTTCTGCTTAAGAGAAGAAATGTATTTGGCATTGCTTATATTTTAGAAGTAATATTGTTTATGAAAATGATTTCTCTTGTCTCAATTGTTGGTGTGGTACTCGGTGTAAAAGAAAATTATTCAGAATGGTGAAGAAATATTGAGAATATTCTTATCTTCAATGATCTTTGGGATGGAATTTTGATGGAGATACTTCGCCTATCAAACCTATAACAATTAAAGAGCTTGAGATATGGATGAATAAATATAATAAAGCATATGCCTTGATTACTGCTTCTGTAAGTGAAGAGGTGAGTCATCACATTAGATCTATCAAAGATTCTTGGGGTGCTTTGATAAAGTTGAAAGATTTGTATGATTCATGTTCATAATTGGAGCTATTTCAATTACTGTTGAAGCTCTTCAACCTAGATTTGAAGGATGATAATCTCATATATTTAGAATTTGAAATTAAAGCCATCATGCATAACATTGTTGTTTTTTTTTTCTAAGAAAAAATTAGTATATTTGCTATTTCATAGAAATGAAAATACATGGATTGGTCCGCTCACTAGGATCACTAGTTATACCAAAAATACCAGAATAAAATGCATCCCTAACATCACTGGAATTATGCTTGACGCTATCCGTTTGCATCACACCGCTCCCATTTTGCAGTTACCCTATAGAGAGACACGTTGCTATGAGTGCTCCTCACTTTCCATTCCTACTTGCTATGTCCTATTGTAGTCATTTCTTAGGAGTTGTTCCGCCAATTACTAAGCCTGTTGGCTAACCGTTTGCATCAAGACTCCTTTGATCCAAGATAGAAGGTAACAAATGGTTTTCTACTTTCTCCTTAAATCTATTCTATATGTCAACAATTAGAATGAGAAGAGAAGGATATATGACTTACCTTTTTTCCATCGATTGTCCTTGTTGGCCCTTGACCAAGTTTTGAAGATGTATCTTAGAGTGCTCTATGCATGAGATCAAAGAGCTAAGTGCAGGTTCTTATAGTCCGATGCTAAAGAGCACGGAAGAAGGATCTAGTGAGCTGCGCAGATATTTTGTCCTATGCAAAGTAAGGGTCGTTAAAGCTCTGTGCTGTAACTGCTTGACCAAGATAATATAAAGAAGACTTTGTGGACGTAGCCCCAGGGTGGGGGTGAACTGTGGTAACTGTGTGTATAGTGTTTTGTGCTTTGCTCTTATGTATGTATCTCTTTCTTGACTAAGTGATTGATGTGGTTAAGTAGATCTAGTCATGCTCTGTGCTGTTGATGAATGCATGAACATTAGATTTGATATATGAGATTCTTAGTGCTTGATCTGTTGAATCTAACCTATATTACTGTGAATAAGTATTGAATCATTCTTAGTATAAATATTCACTGTGATTCTTTGTGACTTCTGTGAAGTATATTAATGAATGTATGTTAAGGAATAACTGATGCTAAGTGTGTTGTAAGAAAGATAATCATAGATATGTGTTCCAGCTAAGGTTGCAGACACCTGAGTCTTGCAACCACCCCTACCTCTACCTCGGGTGAGACTTCATCTGCTTCGCATGTGTTGCCAAAATGGCCGATAGTTAGGGCTTTGTTGGTGCGTTCTTGAGCGTTGAACCCTGGGTCTACCCCTGTGCCAACAAATGGTTCCGTTGTCGGGACTTGAACCCGAGAGTCTCGGGTGAGAGCCGAGTATCCTAACAAGCTAGACTACAATGAAGGATACCTATGGTTGGACCGGCACATCACCGTGGATCCGATTCTGATCAATCAGATCACTGGGCTAAGCATGCAGGGCCCTGACCCATAGGACTTTTACCCTGGAAAGACCTCAGATCGTGCTCTCGCTCAACGAATAAAGGACACATATGGTGATCTGAAGAAAGGCACGCAAGGTTACAAGGTAGCTTCCATTGAGAATGCAACAATACACTTTGTTTGCCAGCTGATAGCAGGCAAGTTGGTCTGAAAAAATAGACCTACACAGGTGACCGGATTTGTAGTTGATCTCACAGGGAAGTGCGCGGAGGGTATACAAATGAACTGGGTGAAATACCTCATAAATCAGCTAGAGCTTGACTGTAGATAAGCGCAGGACCAAGGGTATGAGTTCCACTTTAGCTGGTTGCTCATACTCATTACCTTCATCGCGTGGGAACTGCCCAAGGGAGCCTAGTTTCTGGAGATTGAACCCTTCGAACCCTTGGCCACAAAGTTTTGTACACTGTGGTACTCTAACGATATGAAAAAACAATGGCAGTCCAATGCCATCTTCCATGCATACTACACTCAGTTGAGGAATGCCATTCAGTCTACACCATGCATTACACCCAACACTCTTCATAGGGTTCGACCTTTGATGAAATTCAACGCAGATCGTCACTTCACCTACATCGTAGCATGCGCAAACGAGCACAAACAACAAATCCAGTCATATTACAAGATGACAGAAGATGACCTAGAGGAGATTACCAAGGAATGGTCGACATACCTCTATATTGCAGCAGACCTCGCAGAGATGTCCGACGTAGATAGCCCTGAAGCTATGCCAGATACACCAGGACCGCGCAAGACTAAGAAGGATGTGGAAGTTCAATATATCCACAACACATCCATGAAGACTACTTCTCTCTCACCTGCGAAGGGAGATGATGATGAAGAACTAGGAGGCATAGAAGTTGAATAGAGCAAAGGCAAGGTTACCCCGCCTAGGGATGAGGCAGATCCCTCCAAGAAAAGGAAGATTACCCCACCGAGGCCCTCATCTAGAAAGAAAACTAAGGCCACCTAGACCACGCTTAAGAGTACGCTTACCCCAGATGATTTTGACTTCTTAATTGCCACGCTGAATGATGTTTCATTAGAGCTCACGAAAAAGCAAGAAGCAAAGCAGGAGGAACTATTCCGCCGGATCACGGGAAAATTCAAAGAAGCGCAGTAGGCACTTCAGTCTAGCCATGCAACTACGCCACCGTTAACAATGGAAATATTAGGAACAAGTGATGAGTCCACACAGTTACGCCAGATCGTCGAGAAAGTCAAAGCTCGCGTTCGACGAGCTCAAGAAGACATAGCGAAAGCCACCCAGGCTTTGGCGCAAGAAAAAAGCACACATGAAGAGAAAAAGAGAAAGGAATAATAGGAGAAACTTGACTTACAAGTGAAATGGGAGGAGGAAAAATCCCAGTTACAACAGAGCAAGAACCAATTGCTAGCAGAGCAACTTGAAACACAAGAAAGAGTTCATAAGGCACTGCGCTCTGTGACAACCATAGAAGTAAAGATGGAAGATCGTCTTCCACAACAGGTGACCCAATTGGAAGAAGTAATCCATCAACTTCAACAACACATCATAGATCTGGAGCTTCACACGGTGCCTGAGACACCCCAAGAGATAAGAGATCTAAGAGAGGCCACTGCTCGAAGCGCAGTCGACCGATTAAAAACTTTGGCTTCAGAATGTAGGCAGCTAAGCACCAGAAGCGCCTAGACCTATGAAACCCTCGTAGAGAATATAGAATTGCAGACATTGGAGGCACAGCTCCATGAAGAAAAGTAGCGTGCAGACGTAATACAAGCGCAGTTGAAGTCCGTGATCCCAGTCGAAAGAATGAAGAGGTTCGTAGAGTAGCGCACATGATCCAGATTATTTTTGGCACGAAATGAGAACGAAGATATAATAAAAAAATGCACAGAGATATCACAGATATTCAATAATATAACAGAAATGTATCAGAGATGCAACCATAAACACAGATATACAGTAATACATGATTTCTATTAATCAAAGAAATGTACAGAGACTGTAAAAATACAGAGTGAAAGACTCGCTAGAATGGTGGCGGCTTATCTATGAGAAGAGATGTGCTGGTTGCGCTCATTCGCAAGAAGATGATTGCAATGAGACTATGAAGGCATTTTTACAATAAACAAGAATTCCAAAAACCCTATACATCCAAAAATCTAACTCGAGGAGATGAAGCGCCAAAAGTCATGTGGGCCCCGTTTGGGTATGTTAGTACATCAACTTCTCGGGGTCGTAATTTTTGCATACGATCTCCGTTTTAGGCATATGATAGCTCGTTGGAAAGGTATTGTCGAGGAGATTCATTTTGGGGGCTCAATCATGGATTTGTCTATTATTGAGAATATCTATCTCGAAAAACCTTCATTTAGGCCCTCAAAATGGCCCCGGAAGTTAAAACCTGCTAAAAATAGTAAATTGCCAAAATTGTCAGAAAACTATTTTGAGCCAGTCGGAAGAGGTGGGTGGCCACCAATATCCACCTGGATCAATCCTCCCTCCTCAGGAAGCAATGGTCTCCATTGCGTTGAGTTCTTGGGGGAGAGAGAAAAGCATTTGCTGGAGACATCGCGCTGCTCAGTTTGTGGAAGTATGTCAAGAACCTGTTGAGGCTGAGGCTATTCAACAAGTTGAGATACATGAGAGGAAAATGTGCAGAAGGAATCTTTGTGCTTTGCTGCAACCTTTTCAAGCTGCCTCTGTAGGATAGAAGGTGCTTGGGGTGAGGTTGTAGTGGTTGCAGTGTCCTGTTGTTCTCCTTTTGAACAAATTGTGAAGAAGCTAAATTTTGTAGTATGAGATACTACCTTGCGACGATTTTTAGGTGGAATAATAGTCGAAACTACCTCTGGTATTATGTAGAGATGACCCCCCAATGTAACAATGACACTACGGGGTCGAGACTCATAAAAAAAATGGTGCTTCCACATATATGGATGGCCCAAGAGAACATCACAAACATCCAGTGCGGAAACATCACATAATACCTCGTCCTTGAAGGGCTAGATGCCGTATGATAATCGACATTGCTGGATGACATAGAGATCTCATCCTTGGTGAAGCCACCCGATGTTGTATGGCTATGGGTTTGGTGTTTTTGACAATCCCAACTGTTTGATGACCTCCGCTGAGATGAGGTTCTTCTGGCTTTTGCTATCAACAATAAAATGCAGCGGGGTCCCCTTCACCCACATCTGTGAATGAAAAAGGTGCTCAATGATCTTTCCTTTACCAGTATTTTCAGAATCGGATTTTGAATTAGGGTTTGGCTTCTTGTCTTTGATCTCGGCCACCAATGACTTTTTTGAGCGACATTCATCGGTGTTGTGCCAGGGGATTTTGTGGAAATCACATCATTTTCCGGTGTCCTTCTTTGTCTTCCCGTGACCCTTCTTTTCTTGTGTCTTGGATTGGTTTTCGGGAGACTATTTGTTAGGGCTGTCTTTGTCATACTTTGGTTGTTGCGGATTTATAGATCCGAAATCCCGTTTGTTCTAGTGCTTAAATTTCTACTCGATTTTAACAACATATCGATAAGCAACACAGAGTGATGAGATGTCCAAAAAATCCATTTCAGTCTGTATGTATCTGTGTAGAGCCCCACGATATTTCAGAACCAAATGTCATTTAGAGTCTTTGATACCTAACTTGGTGCTCAAGTTATGGAAGGTATTGGTGAACTCTGGAACTGCTTGGCCCCTCTCTTTCCGCAGTGTGGTCCATCTCATGTACCAGTCCTCATAGTTTCCAACAGGGTAATACTATTCCTTTACCACATCCACAAAAAAATCCCAAGTGGGATCGACCCCATATATTTCAGACTCCTCTATGGAACTTTGCTCCCAATAAGTTTCCCACCAATGTTTGACATGGGGAAGAGATTAAAGGAGTGCGAAGGTGATCTTTTCTTTGTTGGAAAATTTGTGAACAGATAAATAACCTTCTAGCAGATTTAACCATTTGTCTAAGGCTTCTGCATCTATCTGTCCTTCAAATACAGGAATATCAAAATTAACTTGTACCTTGAAAGGCGAGGTGCCTCCAAAGTGTCTTCTTGATGAAGATGCGCCTGATGCTATCGGTAGGTGTTGAAGGATGTGGGAAAAATTCTCCATCATTTCGTCCCTCTGTCGCGTGAGAGCTTGCTCAAGCAATAAACTTATAGGATTGTCTTCTCCGTCATTTTTCTTTTCTTCCACCATTGAGGGTTTCTTGGGTGTGCAAGAGTGATTATCCTCAAGAGAGACAAGCTCGAGACCCAACTTGCTATACTCGGACCTCGTCGGGGACATGCACTGAAAAAAACGATCACAAACAACCTACTCTGATACCACCGATCCAGATTATTTTTGGTACGAAATGAGAATGGAGATATAATAAAGAAATGCACAAATATATCACAAATATTCAATAATATAACAAAAATGTATCATAGATGAAACCATAAACACATATATACATTAATACACGATTTCTATTAATCAAAGAAATGTACAGAGACTGTAAAAATACAGAGTGAAAGACTCGCTATAATG
Organism: Picea engelmannii; assembly: GCA_009831015.1. NCBI lineage: Eukaryota > Viridiplantae > Streptophyta > Pinopsida > Pinales > Pinaceae > Picea > Picea engelmannii. The sequence goes on along the minus strand of ML792793.1, from coordinate 268,130 downwards.
GTGGCGACTTATCTCTGAGAAGAGATGTGACGGCTGCACTCATTCGTAAGAAGATGATTACAATGAGGGTCTGAAGGCCCTTTTACAATAAACAAGAATTCCAAAAACCCTAGACATCCAAAAACCTAACCCTAGGAGATGAAGCGCCAAAATTCATGTGGGCCCCGTTTGGGTAAGTTAGTACATCAACTTCCCGGGGTCGTAACTTTTGCATACGATCTCCGTTTTAGGCGTATGATAGCTCGTTGGAAAGGTATCATCTAGGATATTCATTTTGGGGGCTCAATAATTCCTTAAACCATCATTGAGAACCTTTATCTCGAAAAACCTTCATTTAGGCCCTCAAAATGGACCTAGAAGTTAAAACCTGCTAAAAATAGTAAATTGCCAAAATTGCCAGAAAACTGTTTTGAGCCAGTTGGAAGAGGTGGGAGACCACCGATATCCACTTGGATCAATACTCCCTCCTTAGGAAGAAATGGTCTCCATTGTGTTGAGTTCTCGGGGTTGAGGGAAAAGCATTTGTTGGATCTGCATCTTGGTGAGCTACTTGTATTGCTGGAGACATCGCGCTGCTCAGTTTGTGGAAGTATGTCAAGAACCTATTGAGGCCGAGGCTATTCAACAAGTCGAGATACATGAGAGGACGATGTGCAGAAAGAATCTTTGTTCTTTGCTGCAACCCTTTCGACCTGCTTCTGTTGGATAGAAGGTGCTTGGGGAGAGGCTGTAGTGGTTGCAGTGTCTTGCTGTTCTCCTTTTGAACAGATTGTGAAGAAGCTAAATTTTGCAGTATGAGATACTGCCTTGTGACACTTTTTAGGTGGAACAATAGACAGAGCTACCTATGGTATTATGTAGACATGACCCCCCAAAGTAAAAATGACACTACGAGGTCGAGACTCATAAACAACATGGCGCTTCCACATATATGGCTGGCTCAAGAGAACATCACAGACATCCAGTGGGGAAACATCACATAACAACTCATCCTTGAAGGGATGGTTGACATATGATGATCAACATTGCTGGTTGACACAGAGATCTCGTCCTTGGCGAAGGCACCCGATGTTGTATGGTTGCGGGTGTGGTGTTGTCGACAATCCCAACTGTTTGACGACCTCCGCTGAGATGAGGTTCTTCTCGCTTCCGCTATCAACAATAAAATGTAGCGGGTTCCCCTTCACCCACATCTGTGAATGAAAAATGTGCTCTCCCTCTTCAGGATCTGTTGGTTCTTCTGGTTGAATTGATGCGGTTGTGACAATAACAGTGGGGTCTGTGTCAATGATCTGTCCTTTACCAGTATTTTCAGAATCCGATTCTGAATCAGGGTTCTGTTCCTTGTCTTTGATCTTGGCCACCAATGACTTTTTTGAGCAACATTCATCGGTGTTGTGCCAGGGGATTTTTTGGAAATCACAACATTTTCCGGTGTCCTTCTTTGTCTTCCCGTGACCCTTCTTTTCTTGTGTCTTGGATTGATTTTCGGGAGACTGATTGTTAGGGATGTCTTTGTCATACTTTGGTTGTTGCAGATTTACAGATCCAAAATCCCGTTTGTTCCGGTGCTTAAATTTCTACTCGATTTTAACAACATATCGATAAGCAACACTGAGTGATGAGATGTCCAGAAAATCCATTTCAATCTGGATGTATCTGTGTAGAGCCCCATGGTATTTCAGAACCAAATGTCGCTCGGAGTCTTTGATACCCAACTTGGTGTGCAAGGTATGGAAGGTATTGGTGAGCTCCGTAACTACTTGGCCCCTCTCTTGCCGCAGTGTGCTCCATCTCATGTATTGGTCCTCATAGTTTCCAACAGGGTAATACTGTTCTTTTACCACATCCACAAAAAATCCCAAGTGGGATCGAACCCATCTATTTCAGACTCCTCTGTGGAAATCTGATCCCAATAAGATTCCCACCAATGTTTGACATGGGGGAGAGTTTTAAGGAGTGCGAAGGTGATCTTTTCTTTGTCAGAAAATTTGTGAACAAAGAAATAACCTTCTAGCATATTTAACCATTTTTTTAGGGCTTCTGCATCTATCTGTCCTTCAAATACAGGAATATCAAAATTAAATTGTACTTTGAAAGGCGAGGTGCCTCCAAAGTGTTCGCTTGATGAAGATGCACCCGTTGCTATCGACGGGCATTGAAGGATGTGGGAAAAATTCTCCATCATTTCATCCCTCTATCGCGTGAGAGTTTGCTCAAGCAACAGACTAATAGGATTGTCTGCTCCGTCATTTTTCTTTTCTTCCACCATTGAGGGTTTCTTGGGTGAGAGAGAGCAATTTTACTCAAGAGAGACAAGCTCGAGAACCAACTTGCTATACTCGGACCTCGTCGGGGACATGCACTGATAAAAACGATCAAGAACAACATGCTCTGATACCACTAATCCATATTATTTTCGACATGAAATGAGAACGAAGATATAATAAAGAAATGCACAGAGATATCGCAGATATTCAATAATATAACATAAATGTATCAGAGATGCAACCATAAACACAGATATATAGTAATACATGATTTCTATTCATCAAAGAAATGTACAGAGACTGTAAAAATACAGAGTGAAAGACTCGCTAGAATGGTGGTGACTTATCTCTGAGAAGAGATGTGACGGCTACGCTCATTCACAAGAAGATGATTACAATGAGGCTTTGAAGGCATTTTTACAATAAACAGGAATGCCAAAATCCCTAGACATCCAAAAACCTAACCCTAGGAGATGAAGCGCCAAAAGTCATGTGGGCCCTGTTTGGGTAAGTTAGTACATCAACTTCTCGGGGTCGTAACTTTTGCATACGATCTCTGTTTTAGGTGTATGATAGCTCGTTGGAAAGGTATCGTAGAGGAGATTCATTTTGGGGGATCAATCATGCCTTTGGCTATCATTGAGAACCTCTATCTCAAAAAACCTTCATTTAGGCCCTCAAAATAGCCCCAGAAGTTTAAACCTGCTAAAAATAGTAAATTGCCAAAATTGCCAGAAAACTGTTTTGAGCTAGTCAGAAGAGGTGGGTGGCCACTAATATCCACCTGGATCAATTCTCCCTCCTCAGGAAGCAATGGTATCCATTGCGTTGAGTTCCCGGGGGAGAGGGAAAAGCGTTTGCTGGATCTGCATCTTGGTGAGCTGCTTGTATTGTTGGAGACATCACGCTGCTCAGTTTGTGGAAGTATGTGAAGAACCTATTGAGGCTGAGGCTCTTCAACAAGTTGATATACATGAGAGGATGGTGTGTAGAAGGAATATTTGTGCTTTTCTTCAGCCTTGTCGACCTACTTCTGTTGGATAGAAGGTGCTTGGGGCGAGGCTGTAGTGGTTGCAGTGTCCCACTGTTTTCCTTTTGAATAGATTATGAAGAAGATAAATTTTGCAGTATGAGATACTACCTTGTGACACATTTTAGGTGGAACAATAGTTGGAACTACCTATGGTATTCTGTAGAGATAACCCCCCAAAGTAACAATGACACTATGGGGTCGAGACTCATAAACAACATGGCTCTTCCACATATATGGCTGGCCCAAGAGAACATCACAGACATTCAGTGGGGAAACATCACATAATACCTTGTCCTTGAAGGGATAGATGCCATATGACAATCGACATTACTGGTTGACACAAAGATATTGTCCTTGGCGAAGCCACCTAATGTTGTATGGCTGTGGGTTTAGTGTTGTCGACAATCCCAACTGTTTGACGACCTCCGTTGAGATGAGGTTCTTCTGGATTCCACTATCAACAATAAAATGCAGTAGGGTCCCCTTCACCCACATCTGTGAATGAAAAAGGTGCCTCCCCTCTTCAGGATCTGTTGGTTCTTCTGTTTGAATTACTGTGGTTGTGGCAATAGCAGTGGGTTCTGCGTCAATGATCTGTCCTTTACCAGTATTTTCAGAATCGGATTCTAAATCAAGGTTCAGCTCCTTGTCTTTGATCTCGGCCACCAATGACTTTTTTGAGAGATATTCATCGGTGTTGTGCCAAGGGATTTTGTGGAAATCACACCATTTTTTGGTGTCCTTCTTTGTCTTCTCGTGACCCTTCTTTTCTTGTGTCTTGGACTGGTTTTCGGGAGATTGTTTGTTAGGGCTGTCTTTGTCATACTTTGGTTGTTGTGGATTTACAAATCCAAAATCCTGTTTGTTCTGGTGCTTAAATTTCTTCTCGGATTTAACAACATATCGATAAGCAACACCGAGTGATGAGATGTCCAAAAAATCCATTTCAGTAATCGAGGAATTTACTGAACAAGAGGCTTTCGCACTGCAGCAGGTCGAAGCCACTCGAGCCAAGCTCGAGGCATTCAAAATGGAATTGGTCAAACCTTAGTGACTCGAGATGAGTCACAAGTGAGTGTTGGGGGCCTGTTGGCCCTTGACCAAGTTTTGAAGAGTACTTGGTCATACTCGACCACTTTTGGGACTGCGACAACTAGCCAAGGAAGGAGCACAACATGAAGCAGAAAATAGGGAAGCAAGACCTATTTTGGGGTCCATTTTAGGGTTTTGGGTTGATGTAATGGGAAAGGAATGTCGGCCCGTGGGTTTACCCACGTTTAGGCCCATTTTATAATCTATAAATAGGCAATATAGATAGTAAGATAAGGGGAGATAGTAATGTATTACATCTGTGTGATGTATGAATGAAAGCTTAGTGCTAGTAATTGGATTTGTGTGATCAGATGTATCTTAGAGTGCTTTGTGCATGAGATCAGAGAGCTAATTGCAGGTTGTTATAGTCTAATGATGAAGAGCAAGGAAGAAGGATCTAGCGAATTGCGCAGATCTTCTGTCTTGTGCAAAGTAAGGGTCGTTATAGCTTTGTGCTGTAACTGCTTGACCAAGATAATATAAAGAAGACTTTGTGGATGTAGTCCCATGGTGGGGGTGAACCACGATAACTGTGTGTATAATGTTTTGTGCTTCGCTCTTATGTATGTATCTCTTTCTTGGCTAAGTGATTGATGTGGTTAAGTAGATCTAGTCATGATATGTGCTGTTGATGAATAAATGAACATTAGATTTGATATATGAGATGCTTAGTGCTTGATCTGTTGAATCCAACCTATATTGTTGTGAATAAGTACTGAATCATTCTTAGTATAAGTATTCACTGCGATTCTCTGTGACTTCTGCGAAGTATATTAATGAATGTATGTTAAGGAATAACTGATGCTAAGTGCACCGTAAGAAATATAATGACAGATCTGTGTCCCAGCTAAGGTTGCAGACACCTGAGTCTTGCAACCACCCCTGCCTCTACCTCGGGTGAGACTTCATCTTCTTCACAAGTGTTTCCGAAAGGGCCAGTAGTTAGAGATTTGTTGGTGCACTCTTGAGCATTGAACCCTGGGTCTGCCTCTGTGCCAACAAATGGTTCTGTTGCTGGGACTTGAACTCGGGTCTCTTGGGTGAGAGCCGAGTATCCTAACTAACTAGACTACAATGGAGGATACCTATGGTTGGACCGACGCATCACCGTGGATCTGATTATGATCAATTGGATCACTGGGCTAAGCATGTAGGGCCTTGACCCTCAAGACTTTTACCCTGGAAAGATCGCAGATCGTGCTCTCTCTCAATGAATAAAGGACACATAAGGAAATTTGGAGAAAGGAACGAAAGGTTACAAGGTATCCTCCATTGAGAATGCAGCAGTACGCTTTGGTTGCCAGCTGATCACAAGCAAGTTAGTCTAAAAAAATAGACCTACACAGGTGTCCGGATTTGTAGTTGACCTTGCAGGGAAGTGCACAAAGGGTCTACAAATGAACTGGGTGAAATACCTCATAAATCAGCTAGAGCTTGACTGTAGACAAGCGCATGACCAAGGGTATGAGTTCCACTTTAGCTGGTTGCTCATACTCATCACCTTCATTGCCTGGGAACTGCCCGAGGGAGCCACATTTCCAGAGATCGAACCCTTCGAACCCTTGGCCGCAAAGTTCTGTACACTGTGGTACTCCAGCGACATGAACAAACATTGGTAGTCCAATGTCGTTTTCCATGCATACTACACTTAGTTGAAGAATTCCATTCAGTCTACACCACACATTACACCCAACACTCTTCATAGGTTTCGACCTTTGATGAAATTCAACATAGATCGTCACTTCACGTACATCACAACGTGCGTAGACGAGCACAAACAACAACTCTAGTCATATTACAAGCTAACATAATATGACCTAAAGGATATTACCAAGGAATGTTCATCAGACCTCCTTGTTGCAATAGACCCCGCAGAGACGTCTGACGTAGATAGCCCTGAAGCTATGCCAGATACACCAGGATCGCGCAAGACTAAGAAGGATGTGGAAGTTCAAGATATCCACAACACATCCATGAAGACTGCTTCTCTCTCACCTGCGAAGGGAGATGATGATGAAGAACTAGGAGGCACAGAAGTTGAATAGAACAAAGGTAAGGTTACCCCACCTAGGGATGAGGAAGATCCCTCCAAGAAAAGGAAGATTACCCCACTGAGGCCCTCATCCAGAAAGAAAACTAAGGCCACCCGGACCATGCTTAAGATTACGCTTACCTCGAATGATTTTGACTTCTTAATTTCTGCGGTGAATGATGTTTCATTAGAGATCGCGGAAAAACAAGAAGCAATGCAAGAGGAACTATTCCGCCGGATCACGGGCGAATTCAAAGAAGCGCAGTAGGCACTTTAGTCTAGCCAAGAAGCTTCTACGACACTGTTAACAATGGAATTATCAGATAATTTTGAGGAGAGGATAGGATCAGATTAGGTTTAGATGAACATACAATATTTACCTTGCCTTGGATAGAGGGTAACTCGAATCAACCTCTAACCAACTGAAATATCCTAGAAACAACCTCTCAAAAGAAGGCATAATGGTTTCAACCACTTCATCTCCCCCCCCAAAACTAAGCATAGGGTGAGATTATCGCTCCCCTATAACTATGAAATGAGCGATGATAAGGGTTCATCCTCGTCTTCATATGGGCAAGGGGGTGATGAAACTCAAAAAGGGCCAAAAAATCAAGGTGAAACATATTATTTCAACCTCCAAATGATAGGTTTCCCCTCCAACATGTCTAGGGATTATGATAAACATTCTCACATGGTGAAGAAAATGTGACACTTAAGTGCGAGAAATAGGTGTGTAACAAATTCCAATGGTAAATCATTACAAAGGATGAGTGATTTGTTTGGGATAATCTCCATCGCAATTGATAAAAATAAAGCGTTTAAAGGCAAGATTAAAATATCTCCACTCCCTTATTATACCTTCCCCAAAAAGGAGAACATTGTTAATGAAAAAAAAGTGTGTCAACTTTGCTTGATCAATTACCAAAACTACCTTCATAGAACCATCAACTATAGCATCGTATATAAGTCTGATCAAACTTTCCACAACCAATAGAAATAGAAAAGGAGACAATGGGAATCATTGTCTCATCCCCTGGAGGATTTTAAAAACATGTATGGGGAATTATTAATAAACACTAAAAAACTCGTTGATGATACACATCTCGTTATCCAGTTGACCAACTCTAGACTCAATCTAATTTGTAGAAGTACCAACCCAAGAAAGGTCTAATTGGCCTTGTCATACGCTTTTTAGAAATCAAGTTTCATGACTACTGATAGGATATTTTTCAATTTAATAGAATGGATCCCCTCTTGGGCAGAGCCTACGGTTTCCAAAATCTCGTGATTAAAAATAAACCCAAGCCATTCTTTAGATATACAAGACAATAGAACCCTTTTAACCCTATTCACAATGATTTCAATGATCACCTTGTAAAACAAATTGCACAAAAATATAGGTCTGAAATCATCAAGGCCACCAAAAATCCACCCCAATACCCTTGATTCCTCCACCACCCTAATTATATGACATGCTGAGAGATTAAATGATTTGAGATAAAACTCCATTTTCCACTCATCAAGGCCTATACTCTTCACTTTTTAAAGCATGCAATAACCTCCTTCAGTTCATCCTTTAAAACCGAAACCCCGATTTTGTCATTTGAATCCTAATTGAAGAACTGAGGAAACCACCTAATTATTCTCATGTTCTCAACAATGTGGCTCTCCTTTAAATACTTGAATAGAGACTCAAAATGTGCCTCCCCTTATCTCGCAATATCCTCGAAGGTTTTGAGTTTAGACCCATCTGGCCCATCGAGATCCCAAATGGTTTTAATGACCTTCCTATGAGCCACAAACATGTGAAAAAATTTAGTGTTACTATCACCCTCTTTCTACCAAATGGTATGAATTTTTAGTCTCTAAGCCATTTCCTCGATGGCTAATAGACACAATTTTTTTTCCTCCGAATCTCTAAGATCCACTCCTTCTTCCAAGAAGACTTCATCAAATTATGAGAAAAGAGCTTGCCAATTTTCTCCTCAATATCCAAAACCTCAGTCTGACATAAATCCCTTTGTTTCTTGTCCCAATATTCCATGAGATGGTTCACATCCTTCAATATTCCAATGAACTGATCCATGGAAGACTTGAAATCAGGATGGTAAAAACATGAATTATTAATCACTAACTATTAGAATGCATCATGTTTTAACTAGGCATGGTTAAATTTGAAAGGACCAGTAAGATTTTCATTCTGATTCTCAATCCATAGAAATGAAAGCATATGATATGAGGACCCATCAAATCCTATCCATGATCTATACTGATCATAGACCTCCAACAAACCCTCAACCACCAAAAACCTATCAGGATGCTTCAAGATCCATACACTTCTACTCCTTCCATTTCTCCACGTTGGCCCCATCGAAACTAGTTCCACATCAACTCACTTTGAGCTTTCAAACATATGTAAAAAATACTATGCAAGGGGATCTTGTTGAGTAGATTCTCCCCAAACCTCTCTCTCAAAAAGGGTCAAATTTAGATTTCCACTAATAATAATATTTGGTTCCTTTAATATCCCCTACCCTTCTAAAGAGTCCCAAAATAGTTTACGCTCCACATACAGACCATAACAATTCATAATCTTAAAAACATTCCCCAAGGCTTTGACTTCCCCTTCCAAAAGAATACCCACAATAGTAATACTTGTGCTTAGTGATGCAAAAGAAGAGTTCCAAGAATTTAATAAACCACCCGATAAATCGTCAGATTCAAGAGTATTAAAATACCAATTAGGAAGGAGAGAATATATTTTTTTTGATTTCCCTATCCCTAAAAACCATGGTTTCTTGCAACAAAACAATAAAATATATATACAATGTAAACATACTTAGGGATAGTCTCTTCAGGGCACCCCCCACCCCTCTCACATTTAAAGAAAGGATAATCATGGAGGAACCTTGACCATGGAATTCTCAAATTCAAGTGTCTTGAAAATGGTCTTCTATTTTCCTTGCATAACCTCCTTTAAGGCATTTAATTTGGATTTTGAAAGGAAGGACCTGCGACCTAGGTGCCTAGGAGGTTCCACACACTGAGCAAGCCCTCCTTCAAAAAACCCAAGATATGCCATTCCCTTAGATTTATGTGAACGAAGTTGATAGGGAGGAGATGGAGGATTAGACACGACACAAGAGGGAGATGGATATTTAGAAAGATCCAACATGACAACTACACCTAAAGGATCAAACTTATTCCCTAACAAATCCAATACATTATCACCTTCCAAAATCCCTTTTAACTTCTTCTTTTACACCTCATGGGAAAAGAGAGAGGGAACATCTTTAAGAATTGATACAAAACTAGAGGATTTTGTAGGGTGGGGGGTAATAAAGCACCTATATTTTTCTTTTGAGGCCGATGACACCACTAGAGAATTCTGGCACCCTTTAATACAAGGCCTACCCCTGGCTTCAATCAGGCTCTGTGACCAAAGAACACGATTCACCCCAACCTCTAATCTTGGTTCATTAGAATGCACATTTGACACCAATTATTTTGAAGGAGAATACAATGAACTTTTATCCCACCTTTGACGCTTCCTTATACTAGATGGATCCATGAGACAATCCCACCTCAAGTGTCCAACCTCCCTATGCTCAGAGCACCTAAAAGATATTTTCCAATAGTCTAAATCCTAGATGAAAGAGCGATATTTCCACACCACTTCCAATTCTAATATAATCCCTTTACTTAAATCTAGCTCAATAAGCACCCCGACCACCCTTTTATCTTCATTACAAAGACTTCACTCATCAAAGAAAAAAATCTTACCCAACACATTGGCTATTGATTTGAACATAGGTCCCAACCAAAGCTCCAAAGGGAACCCTAGGAGAAAAATCTAGATATGTTGAACAAAAAAAGGTCCATTTCACGGATCAAATGTCAAATTCTATTTATTTAGAAGTAAGCTTGATGGAACCCAAATCCAAGATTGAGAAAAAATAATCTCCATGTCCTTCTACACCGTGAACTCGAAAAAAAAACACTCTTTTACCAGGATATAGAACTTCCACATGTAACCCAATACTTTCCCCCATCACCCCTGTTAGAAAAACAGGACCGCGGAGCAATAAAATAAAACAAATGCAGAAACAAAAAACAGAAGACACACAATACAAGAGAGACACAAATTTACGTGGTTCACCCAGTGTGGGCTACGTCCACCAGAGAAATTGCCAGGTCCTTCCTTTATTGTTATCCAACAAATGAAGGGATACAACCTATATCAAAATCCGTTGTAACTTCCTCTTCTTTCTCTCATAGTCTCCTCTCTCAGAATACAATATTCACCACCATCCATAGCCGCGATACATTTCCCTCATAAAAGAGGGTTGCCTTCTAGGGCAAAAAACCCTAACATAATCTCTACCGTTAGATCTACGACCTTATAA
>ML792793.1:236059-246474 GCA_009831015.1 Picea engelmannii | reverse complement strand
AGGAGACATATCTAAGGAATCATACGATGAAATTGTTAATCTATGCAAAATATGTTCAAGAGGAGCTTCAAGAAATAAATCAAACAGCAGGGACACCACATTTTCAAGAGTCCAAAAATCAGCCAGTGGGGGAGCAACAAGAGCCGAGATAGGTAATTTACTTGAAGGTTTTAAAACTAAAATGTTAAGCTCTTTTGCCTCACAAATTGATACCCTGCAGATTAAGAAAAAGCAAGCAGAAGCAGAAGCAACCTTGTCCATCTTTTGTTCTCAATGCAGAGATAAGCACCCACGAAGAGAATGTCCATTGGACAAAAATCCAATCTGCACCATCTGTGATAAAGATCATGATACCCAACATTGTCCATCCTTACCAAGGATCAAGGCAGCATTACAACCAACGAACGAAGAAGCTGAAGCTGTCTATCTGTTGACATAGAGGAGACAATAGCAACCGCGGGGACAAGGTATGAATCCTAACATGCCATTTGCATCTTCTAATCGTTGGAATAATTATCCTTCTTTCAATCAAATGAGTTACCCCCCCTATAATCAGATGCAATACACTAATCAAATGAATTACCCACCCATGCAACAAACTTACCCACCCATGCAACAAACTAACCCACCCTTTGTTGATCCATCAATGTGGACCCCTTGGCCTCCACAACAACGAAAACCATATCAGAACCAATGGAATCAAAATTGGAGAGGACAACAACCCCCCTTCCAAAATCAATTACCTCAATCTCAATTCCTGCAACCACTCTCCTTACCAGCTGGTACTCCACCAAACAATCAAATGATGAGACCCCAACTACCTGTACAACCTAACCCCAACCCAAATAATAAAGTTGTGCAGTGCATTGATATTTATAACCAGCCTACACTTTCTCTTCTCCCTGCGCAATGCAACGATATTCATTTACGATCTGGGAGAATAGTGGAACCTGCCATAGCTGATGTTACCTCCCCTGATAAAGAAGAAACAAAAGAGCATGATGTACCTGAAGAGGTACAATCATCCTCTAACAATGCTGCTGAAACAACAAAACCACCATTTCCTGAGCGTTTAGCCTTGACTAAAACACCTGAGCCACCAGCCTTCAATCTTATAGGGGAATTACAAAATTTATATGTCAAAATTCCCCTACTACAAGCACTCCGAGATGTACCAATCTATGCTAGGACAATGCGAGACATTTGTGTTAAAAAGCCTGGTAGGAAAATCAAGGATCCCCTTATAGTCCATGTTATGGGAGACTTGTCTGCACTAATGTCAGGTAAAACTCCCCCAGTTAAATATGGTGATCCAGGCCACCCTATCGTTACAGTACAAGTTGGAAAAACGATAATCCCTCGAGTCCTGGTAGACCTAGGTGCCGCTATCAATATCATGAATTTGGAAACCTTACAACTGCTACAATTACAAAATGAAGTCAGAGACACCCCAACTATCCTAGAATTGGATGATCGATCCACAATTAAACCAGAAGGAGTCATTGAAGACCTCAGTATCTCTATAGAATCCTGGAATTATCCAGTGGACTTTACGGTACTACAACCCAAAACAAAGTTGGGGGGACACCCTCTAATCTTGGGAAGACCTTGGCTAGCCACAACAGATGCGTTTATCAGCTGTAGATTAGGCTCAATGACAATTTCAAATGGTTATGAAACTAAACAGCTTACCCTCTACCCTCACGCTACACCCTTGGTTAATAATGATAATTCTGTATGGGTAGATTTTGATGATCAACCTACTCAACCCATTTTGACTATCGGACAAGCTCTAAGCCTGAAAGACTCCACCGAGGATGAAGTAATTAATAATTTTATTTGCGAACCCTACTCTGTGACTCCATAAACTCATAATCAACTAACTGCACTGTTGGAGTCTGATAATCAAGAAAACCTCAATTCGAAAGCCCACCTCAAACATCTAACACCATCTCCTCCAAAAGCATACCAGTGGAAATTGAACCTGGTAAAACATTGAACATAAACCCTAATTTGACAAATGCTGAAACACAACAATTAATGAAGTTACTTCTGGAAAATAAAGAAGCATTCGCATGGGATTACACAGATATGAAGGGAATTCCTCCTAAATTATGTACTCATAGAATATATATTAAGGAAGATTGTTGACCGATCTGCCAACCTCAACGACGAATGGACCCTAATTTAAGAGAAATCCTCAAAGAAGAACTTCAAAAATTGCTCAATGCAGGGTTTATATATCCTATATCAGACAGTGAATGGGTGTCGCCGTTGGTAATAGTTCCTAAGAAAAACAGGAAATGGAGAGTATGTGTGGATTATAGAGCTTTAAATAAAGCCACTCAAAAAGATCACTTTCCATTACCATTCATTGATCAAGTGTTAGATAATTTGTCAGGGAAGAAATTTTTCTCATTTTTAGATGGTTTCAGTGGGTATAACCAGATCAAAATTGCACCTCAAGATCAAGATAAAACCACCTTTACTAGTCCTTGGGGAACCTTTGCTTATAGAGTCCTTCCATTTGGACTGTGTAATGCACCAACAACCTTTCAAAGAGCAGTTTTAGGAATTTTTTATGATATGCTTAATGACTCTATGGAAATTTTTATGGATGACTTTACTCCTTATGGTGTTTCTTTTCAGGAAGCAGTACAAAACCTTGAGAAAGTACTCAAATGATGCATACAAGCCCAACTCTCCTTAAGTACAGAGAAATGTCATATGATGATGAGTGAGGGAATAGTGCTTGGACATTTTATCTCATCTCAAGGAATTCAGGTAGACCCATCCAAAATACAAGTCATTAAGGATCTTCCTACTCCCAAAACCCAAACAGAGGTAAGAAGTTTTCTAGGACATGCTGGATACTACAAAAGATTTATCAAGAATTTTTCCAAAATAGCTTCTCCCCTGTTTGTATTACTGATGAAAAATGCTGAATTCAAATGGACTAATTTTTGCCAGGAAGCATTTAACACACTTAAACATCAGTTATCTACAACTCCCATTCTTAGAGGACCTGATTGGACACTTCCCTTTCATATATCCTCCGATGCTTCATATACTGCAATAGGAGCTGTCTTGGGACAAGAAGAAAATCATCTCCCTTATGCTATCTATTTCATCAACAAGAATATGACCCCTGCTGAACTCAATTATACAGTCATCGAGAAGGAATTCTTAGCAGTTATCTATGCAATTAATAAATTTAGACATTACATTACTGTCTATTCTACTTTTGTCCATACTGATCACTCAACCATCAAATACTTAATGAACAAACCTATCACAAATGCTAGAGTCACCAGATGGCTACTATTATTGCAAGAATTTGATATTAGAATTGTAGATGGACCAGGAAAAGAGAATGTAGTTGCTGATTTCCTTTCTCGATTGACACCTGATGATGATACCCCAGTAGATGACTCCTTTCCTGATGAATATTTATTTGCAGTTTCTGCCAACTCACCTTGGTATGCAGACATTTCTAACTACTTGGTTGCAGGGAAGTTACCACCACACCTATCCCACCGAGAGAAAAAAAGGATCATTTATCAAAGTGCTCAGTATAGTTGGATAAGTGGGTACCTTTTCCATACAGGAGATGATCACAAAATTCGAAGGTGTATTAGAGAAGATGAGGTGTATGATCTACTAAAATCTTGTCATGATGGCCCTTGTGGAGGGAATTTTTCTGATAAGAGAACAACACATAAAATTCTCAGGATGGGGTACTATTGGCCCTCACTCTTCAAGGATGCAAAGAAATATGTTCGGGCTTGTGATAACTGCCAAAGAGTAGGCCAACCTAATCATAGAGATGAAACGCCATTAAACCCCCAGATAGTACTTGAACCATTTGAAAGATGGGCCTTAAACTTTATAGGACCCATCAACCATCCATCCAACCAAAAAGTTTATATAGTAGTCTACACAGACTACATGACTAAATGGGTGGAAGCCAAGGCACTCCACAGAGCGACCGAAGAAGCAGTTATATATTTCTTATTTAAAGACATCTTCATCAGATTTGGAGTACCAAGAGAATTAGTTACAGATGGAGGACCTCCTTTCACTTCTCATGGGTTCAAAGCCACCCTTCAGAGATATCATATTCAACAAAGAATGACTACAGCATACCACCCCCAAGCCAATGGACAGGTGGAAAGAAAAAACAAAGTAATAGAAGCCATTCTCACAAAAACAGTGAAGGAAAATAGAAAGGATTGGTCCTACATGCTCCCGGAAGCATTATGGGCCTACAGAACTACCTAGAGAAATACTACAGGATTCTCTCCCTATGAATTAGTCTATGGAAAGAGTGTTGTATTTCCTGTGGAATTTGAGATAAAAACCTTAAGGACTGCTTTAACTGTCAACCTTGATTTAACCGATGCACAGACAACCAGGTTGCAGCAGCTTAATGAATTGGAGGAGAAAAGACTAGATGCCATTCAACAGACAACCATAATTCAACAGCAAAGATCAAAATGGCATGAAAAAAATATCAAGAACAAGCAGTTCCAAAAAGGTAATTGGGCCCTACTGTATGATTCCCGGTTCAAAGAATTTCAAGGGAAACTGCGTACAAGATGGCTTGGACCTTACGAAGTAGACACTGTTTTCCCCAATGGAACAGTAAGGATCCTCACAATCGACGACTCCAAAACTCCGTTACTTGTAAATGGTCATCGGCTTCGTCTGTACCAACGCCCTATTTCCAAAGAAGATTTTAAGGCCACATGCATGGCAGACGCCCATTTCCTCTTCGTTGAGAGGGTTTCTACCCCTAATTGCAATTAATTCTTTGAAGTTAATTTCTTTAGTATTAGATTAGATTAGATTTTATTAACTAATAATACCTGTCAAGAAATACCATGTTACAATCAATTTTTGCAGATTCCTGATCGAAGCACAGGCCACTAGGAAAGGACGATCCTACTTCAAAAAGACAAGCTTCCTCCGATGCTGAAACACCATTGTTCAACACTTTTGACTTTTTCTGATGCTGAAACACCACTGTTCAACACTTTTGACTTTTTTCGATGCTGAAACACCACTGTTCAACACTTTTGACTTTTTTCGATGCTGAAACACCACTGTTCAACACTTTTTGACTTTCCTCTGTTGCCGAAACACCACTTTCCGCAATCCGTTCCCTTTCATTCATTACTGAAACACCGCTACCACCAACCCCGCACCTTTTCCCCCCATCACTGCTCAACAACCTTTTACCACTTTTCCCCCTTTCCTCACTCTCTTCATCGACGAAACAACACCGTCCAGCAATTGTTTCGCCTTTTCTTTTCTGTTGCTGAAACACCATTGTCAACAAATCTTCATCATTTTTCCCGATGCTGAAACACCACTGTTCAACACTTTTGACTTTCTTCCGATGCTGAAACACCACTGTCCAACACTTTTTGTTCTCCCTATTGCTAAAACACTACAGTCCGACAATTCCTCACTTTCTTCATCGATGAAACAACACCGTCCAACAATTGTTTCGCCCCGTTTTTCTTGTTGCTGAAACACTATTGTTCAACAGTTCTTCACACTTTCCTCATCACTGAAACAACACCGTCCAACAATTGTTTCGCCTCGTTCTTCTCTGTTGCTGAAACACCAATTTTCCAACATCATCTGTCAGCAAGATTTTACGCTCTCATACTATAGTTCGTCCTTCCAGTCAACAAACCCTCGACACAATTCATCTATTAGATAAAACGTCTCCGCCACGACCACTGCAGGACTACCATGGACAAGCATGATATTTTGTTTGCAGAACAAATCAAAAGGTAAGGCGAGGTATGTAAATTTTATGTAATTCAGTTAGGCTATAGTTAATGAGAAGATTCTAATCATTATGACCACTCGAGTGCAATCATTTATTATCCGCACTTGACAGGAGGGGAGGACACATCAAACCTTCTATACCATCATCTCGCATGAATTCACCACCGCCATCCCTATTTCACCACCCTTTCGCACATTTGATCGCTCTTTTGCATAACGTCGCTCGGAAAACTCACTCTGCGCAGAAGCTGATACTCAAACTCTTTGACGCTGTATCCTACCGAGCTGGTAGCTATGGGAGGCTCTGTCATACGGAATGAGCCCGCCACCACAACGATGTTAGAACATTATCCAGTAGCTTATCAAATCTTTCAGTAGGCAGGATGGCTCAGTTACTTTCAGAGACTCCAGGGGTATAATGAACAACAGGTCTTGCAATTCGCCCAAAACTTTCAGGAAGACCATTCTGTCGTCCAAGGGGTCTGAATTTCAGTAACAGAAGAAGATATAGCACAGGTCTCAGGCCTCCCTATCAACGACATTCACATGTTCATCCGTAAACATATCATTCAGAATGCTCAACAGAACTTCTTCCTGCCAGAAGAACAAATTGAATTTAAAGGCAGGGGTGTTCAACTTAGCTCATTGCTACCCCCATGGCCGGAAGTTGCAAGATTCATCAAACATTACCTAACCTGTGAGGGCCGATACCAGGTAGTTTATTAGCATGACTTTCTTCTGTTATCTCATTTACGGCATAATCGACGAGTGAATATTCCTTATTATTTGCTGGGTTGTCTGAAAAACATGGCACACTACTGCAGAAAGGCTAAAGATCCCACCCTTTCACTCACCCACCACCGCCTCGTCCAACTGCTCATCCAAAGGGGTTTTTCTCAACAAAACCCCCCACTAAACAAACCACCTATAAACCCCGAAAGAGCTGCGGGAATTCCCGAAAACCCTCAGGAGAAGCAACCACAAAAACCCCCAGACTCCCCAGAAGTACCCAATAGCCCGCCCACAGAACCAATCGGTCCAATCAATTCCCCTACTATACCAACCCTGCCTCATACCTTACCAGAATCATCCACTCCCGCCCTTCATATTCTTAGTGATGACTCCGAGCCAGATAATTCCCCCTGCCCCATCATTGAGGAAAGACCGTCACGGAAACGAAAACAAATTCCCCTCTTTCCGCCCTTCTTACGAAAAAAGCGAACAAGGGCCTCAACAAGGCCACCCATTATTGCCACTACCCTAGATCCCCAACCCATTCGACTGATACCCCGTACACGTCCAACCTCCCAAATCCCGGGATCTTTGCCTATTCCACCCACGGGCACTAAAACACAAGAACCAGATGCCCAGGATGTTGCGACATCATCTGTCTCAAATAAAGTAGCTGAAACACAAGAACTAGCTACCCATTCCGTAGCTGAAACACAAGAACCAATTACCCATTCCGTAGCTGAAACACAAGAACCAACTACCCATTCAGTGGTTGAAACACAAGAACCAGCCATAGCTGCGGCTGAAACACAAGAACCAACTGCTGATATTGAAATTGAGATACAGGAATCAGAGGTCCAAGGTGCTGCAACATTACTCCCCTCAAATAAAGTAGCTGAAACAACTACCCATTCAGTGGCTGAAACACAAGAACCAACCATAGCTGCCACACAAGAACCAGCTACGACTGAAACACAAGAACCAGCTGCTGATCTTGAAATTGAGATACAGGAATCAGAGGTCCAGGGTGCTGCAACACTACTCTCCCTCCATCAGGAAGCTGAAACACAAGAAGCAGCTGCCAATCCAGTAGCTGCTCCACAAGAACCAGCTAGTGCGACTATGACTGCTACACAAGAACCAGTCACCTCCCAACCAGAACCAAAAATGGCCTCTATCTTAGAGGAAAACGAGTTTTTAAAGTCTGAACTGGAAGCATATAAGAAAGAACTAGCTAGGGCAAAGGACGCATACGAGAAGGAACTAAATTTGTACACCTTAGCTCGTACAACAACCTTGTCAGAGGGGACTCCAGAGAGCCTGTGTAAAGAATATATGTGTTGTCAATGTGGGGATATTTACTATCAGGCAAGCTATAAGGTAACTCAAATCCCAATATCAGGAGCTCCCCCTACTCCTTCAACTTTTGTAGTCAAAAAGGAAGAACCTGCTGTCACACAAGGACCAACTATAGCTGTCACACAAGAACCAGCTACAGCTGAAACACAAGAATCAACAGAACCTTCCGGGATTAAGACTGAGCCCTGCATTGCAATAAATGAAGCCCCTGCTTTTGTCAACAAAGCTGTACAGACAATGCCTATGGAGGAATTTACACCTCCCAGCCAAATCAATCTCCCCACTTTTGTGGAACAATTTACTCAGACCTTACCTCATCCCACTACTTGCAACGCTGAAACACAGACTCAGCTATGGGATGAGCAGGCAACAATACAAAAATGGAAGAGTATGCTGCAACATAGGCCAAAAGCTTGAAAGAGCACAAAAAAATCTGGATAAATCATACATACTCAAATTGGGAAGCTTTAGAGCAGACACGCCAGGAAGCTCGTTCCCTTAAGAAATAGAACAAAGAGTTGAAAGGAAGAATGGCCCGGGTATTTGATCTGACACAAAAGCTATTGGCTACAAGGAAACCATCTTGCAACTACTCCTTGTTCCTTATGGAGCGACTCACATGGTTTCAGATCAAATCAATTATAGAAGGAAAACCCCATGCAGTACTACACCCAACAGATTTTGTCAAAACTTTCACAGAAGCATCTGCTAGAGATCAACACCTCCTCTGTGAGGCATATTTCCATAACAAAGCCATTCCTGAGAATAGGCAGCTGAACCTTAATCCTCTTGTCAGGGACATTCAGATTCGAGCATTCACCTCCTTTCTCCACAATCAAATCATTTGGCAAGATGACTTCATGGCTGCTAAACACAATGAAGACAACCACATTCTATGGATAAGACCAGAACCACAAAATGCAGCCACCTTTGTCACAAAATATTATGAGTTCTTAAAGAAACCAGGGGTGACTGAACATGTTCAGCAACTACAATTGACAGTACTTCAGGATTGTCAGCACTTCATCAGATCTATAGAGATTGCTGCCCTCCAAGAAAACAACTTGTTTTGGCAGCAGTCCACTGAGAAAAGACAAGAATACAATCCTTTTAGCCCCACCAACCTTGAGGTAGAAATCTCCAGGGTCCCTAACTACATCCAGTGTGTTCAACAATGTGCTGAAAACTGGATAGGGTACCGGTTTTATTTTCCTATCCTCTGGTTGCCAATAGAAAGGTATCAAACCAGTTATAAGCTGCCTAAGAAGACAGAAACATCATCATGGCAAATATTACAGCGGGTCCAAGGGTTCAGAACGCTAACGGACAGTAGCTCCCAGAGCTACTGCTTGAGTAACTTACATGCTCAGAGTCGATATCCAGACTCTGATTCAGAGTGAAGTTGCCTGAGGACATGCAACACCTTGAGTTGGGGGGGATGTTAGGACCACACAATGTACCTTTTTGCCCATACTTTTTGCCACTACTACACTCTTTATCACCCACATTTAAACTTATATTATCACTCTATCTGATCATTCCAAAGGTATACAACGTCCCTTCTCATTACTATACGTTTAATCTGTTTTGCATAATATTTTACATCACTCTTGTACTTAACCATTGATTAGAAATGTATAAGTGCTGAAACAGTTCAAACTGCAGATTAGCATTTGAGGCCTGTTGCTGAAACATCAATTCACAGAAGCTATTACACAGTCCAGGGTCGCAGATGCTGAAACACAAAGCTGTTACACAGTCCAGGGTCGCAGATGCTGAAACACAGAGCTGTTACACAGTCCAGGGTCACAGATGCTGAAACACAGAGCTGTTACACAGTCCAGGGTCATAGATGCTGAAACACAGAAGATCGACGATGCTGAGGAAGCTGTTACACAGTTCATGGCCACGATGCTGAAACAAAGAGGAAGCCGTTACCCCAGGACCGACAATACTGAAACACAAAGGAAGCCGTTACACAGTCAGCGGTCAACAACAACTCTACAACAGTTGCACCGTGAGCCAAGCACCAACCACCGCTCCTACATGAGAATGATGAAACAATCAAGAGCGCAAATCCCGTGGCTGAAACATCCCGTGATTTGTGGTGCCAAAACAACGTCAACAACAACGAGAAAGAACTGTTACTCCAGCCATAACAACAACACCTCATTCAACACTTGTAATAGCATTCTGTTGCGCGAGACTAAGACATCCTATTTTGGTTTAGAAAGTCGATCTGACTAAGAATAGGACTCAGATATACACTGTAATTTTTGATCAATTGTATCGAAGGGATTCCCTCTTTAAATAAGAGGAAATCATCATTCGAAAGGATCCCAAGTTTGATGTATTGAGAAAGCTTCAGAGAGAGGGACATACTTCATTTCCAGATTGTAATATGATACTTTGATAGATGAATAAAAGACTGTTTTGAATATCCTTCCCTAGCCTTCTCGTTTCAGGGGAATCTTGTGAGAAGGGAGGGCCCACCTTCTTCACAAGATTCACCCGTTAGTTTT
>ML792793.1:205322-220208 GCA_009831015.1 Picea engelmannii | reverse complement strand
TGAGGTAAAGAATGTTATCCACCAATATTCAAATGTCCCGTTTGAAACAACTGTTGAAATTGATCAGAATCAACATCAAAGTGTATGAAGAACCTCAACTTCTTGTGCCTACCAGGTTGTGAAAATGTGTTGGTTAATATCCCTCTTCTTCCTCTATCACCTTCTCGATTGCTTCCTCTGCTGAAGAAACTCATCTATATTCACCATCTTCAAATTAGTACACATACATGACACATTAAATTTAACATCTAATACAACTTGTCATCATGATCAAATTTGGATTTGAGAATAACACAACTATGCAACTTAAAAGGGAAATGGAGGGGAAAAATGGAAACAAGAACAACAATGCAACTTTTCCAACATCCAACTCTTCTTTAAAATATGAAATCTGAACTGTAAATTCTTTGTATATACAGACCATTTTCTCTTAAAAATATGAACATGGAAGTGCATGAAAATGAATTTTTATGATAGGGATATATGATAAAGGTGTGTAACTTGCTAAAATTGATTGTATGGTAGAAATTTATGACTAATACTGTTCAATATTCTAATTCTTTCAACCATGAGTGTACACTTTCACTATAAAAACATTTAGCTCACATATCATTCTAATTTATATACATATGTTGTAGAAAAATATTAAATTCTTCCCATAATTCATCATTTAAACCGCAGATTAATCATGACATATTTTCTTTTAGTTATATAGACATGAAAAAAAATGGAGAAATGAAATTTATATGAATGGGATTAGAGGAAATTGATTTATGAAAAGTGAGTCTATATAACAATCTTTTAAACTTTCAGTCATCATGACATAATGAAATCATTTCTTTGGCCAATGAATTACCTCAATGTATAACTCCCACTAATTTCCATTTGCTCATGCAATCCAATCAAATCAATATGTCTTTACAAAGTCATGCGACCAAACATATGAATGCTGAGTTTCATCATAATATTTTAAAACCATGTGGCATTTTCAAACTTTGTTCTTTAATATTATTTGAAAAGAAACTGTATATGAATTTCACATCTATTCATTTATTCACTATCAACACCATGACATTGCATGCCCAACCTAAAACTCTCAACAAATTGGTATCATTTAAATAATAGAGTCAACAAAATAATGAAATCCTTTCCATTTCAACTAGCTATGCTCAACATTAGCTTAGAATAAATAAATTTAGGTTGGCTGTAGGAAACATAAAGAATTTCATGAAATATACTTGCACTCATATATTCTTGGGTTCGAATAAACCAACACCAAGATGGCCCTAACCCATTTTAAATTTAAATAGACTAGAATGCAGTTGAGTTGGATGTGGGTTGAATCATATCAAACATGTCAAACTTTTTAGAGAATGGTGTTTTAACCCATGTTCAAAACCCACTAAATTTTATCCATAACCTTAAATGGGTCTTTACATTTGACCAAAAATCACCACAGAGCCCATAAAATGTCATAAAGGAGTCGGGTTTGAATCCATTTATATTGCATGCAAACCATAACTAACTCAAAGATTTTTTTTTTCAAACAATCATGGAAAGTGAAAGTATGAAATATTCAAGACAAATCCCAACACCATTCTTGGACAAACAATCATTCCTTTCATTTGTATTCAAGAAATGATAGAGTGGGGAGAAATAATTTTTCATGACCCAGAGCCAAAATTAATCAATCTAAAGATAAATGTGTTGCAAGATATGTAGAACAAACTGCGAGCTCATACCTTGCAAAAAAAGTGTTTTTATACTAGGGTATAGGCCGAGGATAGTTACCACAACCAACCGGAGCAAGGGTTTCTCAACAAGAGGAACTCAAATTTGTTTTCTCTACAATATCAACAACACAAAATGACCAAAACCCAGGGCAAAATGCGATGATAGAATGTGGGTGTAAATTCCCATGTCCTTGCTAATTTAAAGCATGACCATCTCATCCCGTCATCTATTCAAAATCAACCATCATATATATATGGTAGATCAACACTCATTCAATACACATAACCCTCAAACTGTATGCCATATTACTTGTGTCACGCGAGCTTCACCATAATCTCATTCCTATGAACATTCAATCTGATGCCATATAACTCATATATCACATGTTGCACACATCAACCAAATCAAGGGTATATCATATGTGAAAACATTAACATATACCAACCACAAACCATACACCAATCATATATTATGTATTATAATCTGAGTATAAGTCATACGTTGGTTACATTCCATTGAAAGTGTCACTTCTAATATGATACTTCAATTATAACGAACCAAACTTTTAACACTTTGCAATGATGCCTAAAGTACTGTGACTTGTTTTTGCATAAAGACTATGTTGTGTAATATATATATGTCAAGCCCAATGGATTTTCAAACATATTGAACCCATAAATACGATAACCCAAATTTCCTTCATAATGCAAACCTTGTAATTTAAACTTTTATATATTGTGCATAGTTTTATATAAGGTACAATCATGGTTTAGTATCAAATAATTCACATGGGGCTCAAGAACCAAGAGCTCATTCTTTTGATATGAGATGGCCATATGCTCATATATTCCACATTCAAAGCTTATAAACAAACCTTAAACAACATTATTTGAGAATTCATTATGCATATGATCATAGGTATGGATAATTTTTTTCCTCAAAGACTCTCTATGAGTGCTACGACTCGATATGATGCATAAAATACATAAGCTTTGTAAGTCAATGTTTTTGCATATTGCTATACTCAAATACAAGCAAACCTTTTTCAACATCAAACATTTGTATAGGAGATAAGAATAACTATGATTTTTTTCAGACCCCAACCCAATTTTAATTTCACTGATTTTTCAACCAATGTTTAATGCCCAAACCCAGAATTATAACAACCAATTAAATACAACAGAAAATAATTTCATAACTGAAACATGAGGATTCTGAACATCGTTTACAATGCAGAAATAAAATATTAGTAGCACATAAAAATCAAAAAATTATTGACACAAAGATTTTTAGTCTAACAACGACCTTGGAAAAACCCACAAGGGGAAAACCAGCGAGAGGGATTTTTATTATTTGTGAGCTTCAAAGAAATTTCTTTTTACAGCATATTCATCTTTAGAAATTACACAAACTTATCTCAGACTTTCTTTCGCAAAAATCCTTCTGAATAGTCCTTGGAAAGCCCCTCGATTTCTGTGCCAGAAATCCATACAACTGTACGATTGTCCTAGCAATAAATGTTGTACGGATTGTCCCAGTTTCTGTGCCAAATTTATGCTAAGAATGTATGAAATATGCAACAGGAACATCTCCTTGAAAACCATGCCTTTTCTTCTCGAAAGCAGTGCCCAAAACAGAACTGTACGACCCTCAAAATTCGTGCCAAAAATTTGTACGGACTGTACATAATTTCACCCAGAAATTAATAACAGTAGGTGAATCGATTTATGTGCCAATAAATTCTTATATGGAAGCCTTGGGATGCGTGCCAAACTTCTCAAAAATGTTTCTACTGTCTCCCTCAATTTCTGTGCATAATAAATGGCTGTACGACCTCTAGAAATTCATACTGTACAGACTACATTCAATTCTGTACTCTGCCTTGAAATTCATGCTAGCTTACTACCTTGGGATGCATGCCCAGCTCTACAAATGCTGCCTCTTCTCAAGCTCGACCTCTCTCTTGCTCTCCAAAAGATGAATGAACAACAACCCTAGCTAGGGTGCGCCCTCCTACCCTAATCGACCTCATGAGGTAGGTGAGGAGTTTCTTAATCCATCGGTTGAGATTGGATTAGATGAGTGGATAAGATTGAGTGTCTCTTCACTCAACCCTCACTAAAGTCATAAAGTCACCTTTTAATTTGCATCTCACAAATTAAATGACTAGGGCCCACATTAGGCACTTTCTCACCCTTTAGGCGCTTAGGGATGATAAACGCTTGCCTAGGTACTTTTTAATTAAAATTTTAACACTCCCTCTTATCGAGGAAAGTGTTACTCACCACTCCAAGCTTGTCCCTGAAAAATACAAACTTGCCTTTGCCCAATGCCTTGGTGAGTATGTTTGCAACCTGCTACTCTGTAGATATGTACTGTAGCTCCACAACTCCTCTCTGAACATAGTCACGGATGAAGTGATAAAGAATCTCGATATGCTTAGAATGGTCATGAAAAACTAGATTCTCCGAGAGTTTAATGCAACTCTGATTATCACAGTAAATCACAGTAGGCCTCAACTGCACACCGAACAATCCCACCAACAACATGCGAAGCCAAAGGGCCTCACAACTAGCCTGACTGGCTGCCATATACTCGGCCTCTACAGAACTCAAAGCCACTAACTTTTTCTTTAGAGTGAACCACGACACAACTGCTGATCCCAATTTGAAACATCACCCTGAAGTGCTTTTCCTGTCACTGACACATCCTGCCCAATATGAATCTTTATAGCCAACCAAATGAACTCCATCTCCTTTCTGATAGTCCAGACCATAATCTACCGTACTACAAAAATACCTAAGTACATGTTTTGCTGCCACCCAGTGCACTCTACTAGGCTCCACCATGAACTGACTGAGAGTGTTGACAACAAAAAAAATATCTGGCCTGGTATTGACCAAATACATCAATGACCTGATCAACTGACGATACAAGGTGGAATCCACCCACCGTGACTCAGAAGAATGAAGCTTCTTCCAATTGGTAATCATGGGAGTGGTCATGGGCCTACAATCCTCCATCTAAAATATGCTCAGAATGTCACACACATACTTCCCATGTCCCAGGAAGATGTGTCCAGGCTCTTGCCAAACCTCCAATCCCAAAAAGTAATGCATCAGTCCGATATCAGTCATCTCAAACTCTGAATAAAGGCTTTCCTTGCAGCTGCTGATGAGTCTCTCTGCCCCTGTAATGAATAGATCATCCACATATAGCAGAAGAATGAGAGGATCCTCTCCAACCACAATGTAGTATAGGTTTGGATCCACCTCACTCTTCTCAAAACCCAACTGCTGCAAATAGGCATCTATCTTTGAATACCAAGCTTTGGGAGCTTGTTTCAGCCCATACAATGCCTTCTTCAGTCTACACACATGAGACTCTCTCCCATGGACCTCAAAGCCCAATGGTTGCTCAATGTACACCTCCTCCTGAATAAGACCATCCAGAAATGCGGTCTTCACATCCATCTGGTGGATCTTCCAACCCATCTCTACTGCAATGGAGATCACTGCCCTGATCGAAGTGTATCTAGCAACCGACGCAAAGGTCTCATCATAGTCGACTTCCTCAACCTGTGAAAACCCCCGAGCCACAAAGCGAGCTTTGTACTTCTCAATGTTGCCATATGTAACATGCTTTAGTTTATAGAGCCACCTGGAAGTCACCACTGACTTCCCCTCAGGTCTGGGAACAACTTTCCAGACATCGTTCTTCATGATGGAATTGTACTCTTCCATCATGGAATCTCTCCATAGCTGTATACCAGTATCCTCCTCAAAAGTGGAAGGCTTAGAATCCCGAATACTGCTCACCACCACGACGTAGCTGCAAAACCTCTCGGGAGGTTTACTCTCCCTCACTGCCTATCTGGGATTCCCCACTAAACCCTGTGCCTCTCTCAAAGTGTCCTGAAGCCACTTGGGCTTCCTCCTCTCTGAAGTAGTGTCCCATGGAGGGGACTGTCCCTGCTCAACCCCATCTCCTGAAGACAATGATCCTGAAGTAGACTTTGGAGTACTCGATCCTGAAACCTGTGGACCAGTTGCTGTAACACCCCTGTTTCCCCCAATTTGTAATTAATCATAGAATAGGAATTACCATGCTAATGCATGAGGAAAATGTAAATGTATTATTGTTTGAGTTGCCAATAACTGACTGTGGGGGTGAAGCCTTGAAAGTACTGGCCATGATATCACTAGAGGAAGAATGTGAAAACTATAAGAGAGGGTTCATATATCAAATAACCCCAAACCTCCCTTGATAAGGATGACAAACCTCCTTCAAATCCCAAGGAAATAAAATCAGTCAATGAAGAAAGGACCAATGGTTGAATCACCAACCACCCCCATGAATGGAAACCTGGGCTGTCAGTTCGAAGTACCACAGGGACTTGCAGACTTGAGCTTCCTTCTGACAGAAGGAACATGATAGGTCGACAAAAACCTCCCAAGGTAAGAGGGACACACACAAGGGAGAGGAGACACCAGACACCCGACACCAAACGAGGAGGGCGAAAGATCATAAGGGAGAAGCGCGAAGCTCTCCAACGAATCACGAACAAAAGGCCGCGAGATTTATGTCGAAGAGCATCTAAGAAACCTCGCCGAGGCCACAACCGAGTGAGAAAGCTCCAAGTTGCAGAAAACAGGACCCGAACAGAAGCTGAAACAGAGAGAGAACCCTCGAGAACCGTGAGAATTCCCTGGTGATATCATGGCTTGGCACGGGGGTGGCCAGAGTGCTAATAATGAATGCCTTTGTGCCTATGGTCGGGTGGAAGGACGAATACCCACAGTCAATTGGTTGGCGACAACCTGTAATAGATAAGTGATTTCTTACTCTGTGTAATTTAGCGGTAACTGGGCATGAATTTGGTTAGATTGGGTATGTTTTGGGAATTGTGCTTGATTTCTAAATGGATATACCATGTCCTTTTCCTTACTTCTTGGTTGTATATTTAGGCCAGTAAGAAATTTTATAGATAGGACATGATTGGTACTTGTAAATGCTTGTGTCTTGTGGCTGCTTGAGTTAGAGCCACTAACTGTGAGATCATTGACCTTAGGCATAGTCTTATGTACACATGCCAACCTTCCTAGATGTCTAGAGTCCCTTGGAGGACTAATTCTGTTAAGTTCAGGAGAGGTAGTGTAGTTATGCACCGACTCACTGCGAGGCAAGTAGAGGCCGAGACTCACCCAAGTCCTAGACTTGATGAATGTATGCAAGGGGTGCGCAAAAGACTCTTCTAAGAGTCAATCCCATGAGAAAGAGCGCAAAGCTCTTAATTCCTTCATAGTTGAGAAAGCTCAGGAGGGACAACACTTTTCGTAAAGTGCTAGTGAGACCTAATAGTCGGCTTGTAGTAGGAGATCGAAAGCTGAGACCTTTGAAGTGTCGAAATCTTCCGAAATCAGGAAGAAAGCGTGAGCTCAGGGAGGAGATACAACTACCGTCAGATCTCGCGTGGATATCCGATAGCCATCAGATCCAGGAGAAGCTGCATGAGGTTTAACCCTCGCATACACAAAGGTGAGGACTCATCAAAGTCCCAAAAAGATCAGGACCGTCCATTCAAGAGGACACGTGGCAGAGGTCCGAACCCATCAGGGCTTTGGATACCGGAAGATTGAAGGACTAGAATCGTGGAGTCGCTGCATTGCGAACTCCCGGTTCATGAAATCTCGATACAAGAGAGGAGCCACCAGATTTCAGTATTTCGGCTATTCAGAGTTCGGGACGTAGAGGAGGATGTGGTCTTGGTACCGAGAGTTTCAAACTCCCGGTACGCGAAACAACAAAAGCATCGGGACCATCCATTTCAGAGGAGACGTGGCAGAGATTCGAACCCATTGGGGTTTCATATATTGAGAGGTTGAAGGACTAAGAGTTTGGTCACGGTGGATTCGCGAAATCGCAAATCCCAAAGTCTCGAAAGGTGCACGCGGTTGAGGTTTCGGGGAAATCCCCGAAAGGAGATTTCGGTAATTTGGTTATCGGGAAAATGAGAGGTAAGAGTTCTGAACTCTTGACTCATAAAACCTCGAAAGGATCTGAGCCGTTGGATCAGGAGAGGCTTTGAGCCGTTGACCTTGCTCAGGAGAAGGAGGACCGAAATTTTAGGATTCGACACTTCGGTACTTCGGATATCGGGAGTACGAGAGGACAAGGAATTGGAGCAATAGGATTTGCGAAGTCCCAAAATGCTAAATCCCGAAAGAGTTTTATGAAGTAGTGCCGAGTCACGGAACAACAACAGGTTTCGGCATACCGGGGTTCGGAATTTCGGAAGTTCCGAGGACAAGGAACCGAGGTGCTTTGTATTGAAACTCCCGAAGTCGTGAAATGCGACGTATTGTTGGAGTGGGTGTGTGAAATCGTGGATAAGTTTTGTTTGTAACAAAATCGCAAAATTGTGAATTCTGAAACCCCGAAAGGCTGTGGGACGTCGATCCAGTTGGATCATAGCCGTTGGTTCAAGAGGGACATGGACCATTGATCTCTCAACAAAGATATTTCAGTATTTCGGCTACTAGGGTTATAAAGAGTAAGAGAGTTGGGACTCTTGATCCATGAAATCCTGAAAAGATCCAAACCGTCGGATCAGGGGAGGCTTACAGCCGTTGATCTCCCTTTGGAAGGGAACTTTGGAGATTTCAGAGTTTCGAGGATTTGAAAGGGAGAGGAAGAGACATTGCATCACGATTCCCCGAATCTCGAAAAGTCGGTAAGTGCCTTGTCGATTAAGCGCGTGGTCACGGAACATGGTCACGTGGACAAGACCCAAGCGGGGAGCTTGGCACTCGCCAGCCCTTTTGGGGTTCGACATTTTGACATTTCGGGGTTTGAAGAGTCGAAAGACTTGACTCTCTTGCATCGCTGAGTCACAAAATGCGAAAGGTGCCTCTTGGCTTGGCCTGTGGTCATAACCAACGATCACATGGAGGTGGATAAGGGAATAGCTAGCCTGCGCTAGCCCCCCATAGGAATTCGGGGATTCTATCCCTTGAGGAAGAGTGAAAAATTTATTATGATGTAGTGGGTATGTGACAGTACCCTGCGAACCTAAATCTTGTGGCCCTGTCACCTGTGATCCTGTAGTCACCGAAACTGGTTGCCCCAATCTCTATGTCATTGTAGTCTACTACGGACTCACCTGAATCTGAGGTGAAGACTTCTCACCCTTCTCTGTTCATATAGACTTCCTAAAGGCTCCGTCCTCCTCAAATCTGACATCCCTCCTTAAGACAGTCTTCCTCAAGGAAGGAAGGTATATACAGAAAGCCTTTGAAGTCTCACTGTACCCAACAAAGATCCCTCTCTCTGGCGTGGGCTCCAGCTTTGTCCTCTTCTTAGAAGGGACATGTGAATATGTGATGCACCCAAAAATCCAAAGGTGCCCCATCTTAAGCTTCTTCCTAGAAAAATCCTCCTCAGGAGTCATCCTCCCCACAGCCTTGTGGGGACTCCTGTTCTACAAATGAACTACAGTGTAGCATGCCTCAGCCCATAGAAATAGTGGCAACCCCTGATCATGTAGCATGGATCTCACAACCCCATCAATGGCCCTGTTCTTCCTCTCTGCAACCCCATTCTGCTGCGGGTTGTAAGGAACAATCAACTCTCTCCTGATGCCTTCTCCTACATAGAAGTTCGTGAACTCCTTGGAGGTATACTCACCCTCATTGTCTGATCTCAGGACTCTGATTTTCTTCCCTGTCTGGTTCTCCACAAGAGCTTTGAACTCTTGAAACCGACTGAAGACATGTCCTTTGGTATTCATGAAGAAAATCCAAGACTTCCGTGAGAGGTCATCAATGAATACAACATAGTATAGAAAACCAATCAACGATGCCGAAGACATCGAGCCACATACATCTGAATGTATAAGATCAAGAATCCCTGCTACTCTACTGTCATTTCTTGGAAAAGTGGTCTTGGTGTACTTTCCCAAAGAACACCCCTTGCACAACTCATGGTGCTCTGAACTGAAATCTAGAACTCCTATCACCATCTCCCTCAGAACCCTCAAAGACCCATGGTGCAAATGTGCCATCCTCCTATGCCATATCTCACATAGGTCACTGCTGCTACTGGTAGTATGAATCAATGCTCTCACTGGCTGGAACAAAAGCTTGTACAACTTCTCATGTCTAGTCCCAATCACTTTGGCTGAAGTGATACTATACCCCTTTGGGTAAAGGAGCACCTGCCCATCATGGAACAAGACCTCATAGCCCCTCTCCTCAATAGTATAAACTGACACTAAGTTATTCTTCAAGCCCGTAACATATAGAACCTCTGTCAAAGACATGGGAGGCAAAGACTCCCTCTGAAATGATACAGTCCCGCAACCAACTGCCTTGACCTCTTGGTGTAACATACCCGCTACCTAAATCAATTTTTTCTGGTCCTCTTTCGAACTTGAACCCCTAAATAACCATGGAGGCCCAGCGTAAGCTGGCTCTTTATGACTAGATAACGTGGTTATGCTTTAGGATAAGCAACGAGTAGATATGGATGACTAGAGTCCACCCGCCCAGATCTACGACTGAGGATGCATTCCGGAGCCCCCTTGCCATTCTGCCTTTAATGTGGGGGGGGGGGGGTCTGGAATTGGACGCGCAAATCTCGAACGGTCAAGATTAACTCATTGTGATCAACGGCTCCCAGGTGGATTCTGGACCCCCCTTGCCATTCTGCCTTTAATGGGGGGGGGGTCCGGAATAGTGTGGCGTGTGAAGTGGGGTCCCTCCTTGTCATGACGACCACCGTGTCGTGTTTCCCTCTTGCCACCTGTATGCCACCTAATCGCGCAACGGGGCGTTTCTCATTGGTTGTTCTCTACCCCTGTTGAGGTTTGTTCCTATTGGCCATTCGCTGACCCCGTAGGGATTCATCCCCATTGGTCGCTCGCTAGCCCTGCTGGGGTTCGGCAGTTGCAGAGTCGAATGTTTGGACATTAATGTAGTGCCAAAGCGCGAAATGCAAAAGACGCTGCATTCAAATTGAACCGTGAACCTAACCCACAATCACATGGGAACGAAGAAGGAGAGAGAAAGAGCCAGCTTACGCTGGGCCTCCATGGTTATTTAGGGGTTCGAGTCCGACAGAGGACCGGAAAAATTTGATTTAGGTAGCGGGTATGTTACAAATTGGTATCAGAGCATGGTTACAACACTTGGCCTGCTTGGGATCAGGAACGAGCCGTGTTAGAAGATATTGTTATCTGCATTTCTCTTTAAGGAGAAGGACTGCAGAATGAAACTATAATTTGGAAATTTCTATAACCCCTCTGTTAAAAAGGTAACTACTCTCATAGGAGTAGGGGTGCACTGATCATTATTACTGATAAGATCTGAGTGCAAATAATAGAGGTGGAATAAATTGTGCTATGAAGCTGCACGAGCCAGAAAAGGGACATGAACTGAGTTGTTCTGTTTTAGTGTAACGATGACTACCTACTAAAATAGGTAGAGTCTCTTGCGATTAAGATGACTGATTAGGTAAGGATTAATACCCAAAGGAAGAACCCCTTCATGATTTGGGAAATCTGGTAAGGACTGGTAGGATCCTTAGAAAGTCATGACCACTGTATTATTAAGAGACTAAACCCTGAGCATATAATTCCTCATGATTGAGAGGACTAGTGAAAGTATGTAGGGTCATATTTACCTAACCTATAATGGTTAGAATCGACAGTGAGGATAACCTATTTGAGAAGTCCTTTGGGACTATTGCTAATTCCCAAGAGTGACCCTTGATTGGTCGTTTCCATAAGGAGAGGGTAACACCTGTATGAGTTAGGACTATGAGATTAGCCCTGTAAGTAACTTAAAAAAATCTCAGAAGATATAGCAGGAGAAATCCTTCAGAAAAGAATTTTGAAGATTGGATGGGATCTAGAGTCAAGATCCATTCAGAAAGAACCGAAACGTTTCGGGTTGTTCTAACTCGGGAAGTAGCACACTGGTTAGTTGCAAGGAGATACCGGAATTTCGCAATTTCGGAGATCGAAGGATTCAAGGTTCTCCATAATAGAAGTCACGAAGTCGTGAAATGCGAAATCGCGACATAATCACAACCGTTGGTTGGAGAGCCGTTGATGACCGTTAGACCTAATTAATTAGCGAGGAAGATAAGGCTGATAAACTCTCATCACTCATAAGCTCAGGAGGAATAATATCCATTAGATTGAAATCAACGAGAGCCATTGATCTAGAGCTTCGAGGTTTCGTCTATGGGAAAATGGAAGTGTAGACTTCCCAAAGTTGCACCAGGTAAATCACCGATTTGATCAGGTCTGTTGATTGCCAGAGAGATCTGGACCATGGGATCCAGATTGCTGGGCCTGCATAGATTAGACGTTTGGGAAACGGTGGAGCATTGTCCACGGATTCGCCAAAATACGGGATCCTGACGCATGTCTGAGAATTGACCCCAGGTTCCGAGCGAAGGGTCATGTGGATGAAAGAGCCGAGAAAACCTTAGCCTCAGTCTTTCGGGTTTTCGGATTTCGGGAATCAAGGAAACAAAAATTCCTTGGAATGGGAATTCTGAAAAATCGTGAAATGCGAAGCGCCTTTTATTCGGATCGTGGTCACCACCGATGGTCGCATGAGGAGAGGGTGTAAGCCAGTATAATGAGTAGTGCATGAGTTCAATGCACCGAGGAGCTTCCTATTAAGAATCCTGATAATCATACCAGTAAGGTATGAATGGTTTATAAAACATGCAAATAATGCACATGTATGATGTAAGAGTATAAATATACTAAAGGCCTAGCATGATGGCCCTGATGAGTGAAACGTGAGGCAAGACTTACACTTGCCAAAAATTGAATGAATACCATGGATGCATGGTTGACTCCGCTCTGAAGAGTCGTGAAGGATCTGTCTTAAAGGATAGCTTAAAGGGAATGTACTCCATATCCCCAGGAAAAATCCAGTACAATTCAATGAAAGAGTAAACGAGCAAGGATGCTCTG
This sequence comes from Picea engelmannii, assembly GCA_009831015.1. Lineage (NCBI taxonomy): Eukaryota > Viridiplantae > Streptophyta > Pinopsida > Pinales > Pinaceae > Picea > Picea engelmannii. The sequence continues at coordinate 207,481 of ML792793.1, read as the reverse complement.
TTGTCATGATAAGAGGCAAATGTTTATGCCTTTGCAGATCACAATGAGAAGGACTGTGATTAAATCCTGAGATGATTAATTTAAAAAAAAATGGAATATAACTATGATAGCTACATGAAGGCTTAGGATTAGGAAAGTGGTTAAGTACATCATAGATGTAAGTTAACAAAGATGCATGTTTATATTCCTTAAGGGAATATTTGGTAGACCACTAAAAAAAAAAAGATAAAAAAAAAGCTAACTCAAGGTTGAGGCCATCACAGTGGTGATGGATCTGCAACGAGGAAGTTGCATGGCAGCNGCATGTTTATATTCCTTAAGGGAATATTTGGTAGACCACTAAAAAAAAAAAGATAAAAAAAAAGCTAACTCAAGGTTGAGGCCATCACAGTGGTGATGGATCTGCAACGAGGAAGTTGCATGCTGAAGGAGTTCCCTGTGGAGGAACTGTATAAGGTCTCTGTCAGAGGAACAGAGTCACAACCCTGATAATTGTTGAAGGATTGGACAATGGGCTGCAAGGCCTGTCCATGTATAAGAATCATGTAAGTAATAGAAGACTAATAACCGAATAGTGATCATTCTGATAAACTAATGGAAGTGTGTAGGATGCACACGTTCCTGACCCATTATGAACAAAGAGTTGCTACTAAAGCATGTTGAAGTATCCTAAGAGTTAGGATGGGCCTAAACCAGGGCTTCTCAGAAAAAGAGCAGTTGTGGAAACCAGTTTGGTTGGTAAGAGGCCAGTAAACCCCTGAGTATGATTAACTGAATAAATGAGTATGTTTAATTGATATAGCTTGGTTGAAGCTGTGATTAAGGAAAGGCATTGAGGCCTTAAAGATAACTTGACTGGGCTGAAAATCCCCAGGCGATGTAGAAAGAATTGGAAGAAGGGGAGAGCCCTCCATTCTTTCTTTGACTGTGCATCACACTTTTAGGGGATGAGAAAGCCAGTACATTGATGAATGAAAATGCTTTGACACCATAATAATGATGGTTGTAATGCTGTGAAAATGATTGAGAACTGTTGTGTTACACTCATGAAAAACATTGAGGATAATGTGATGAAGTGCATACTGATATGCTAGACATGCCTGAATTTTTTTATTATTAATTAAACGCTATGATATTTGCATTTCAATTTCATGACGATTAATATACCTATGGTGTATGTCATGTGTAGAAAGGAATAATATTGGAACTGTTGAGGAAGACAGTTGCCAATAATGAACAACCTCAAGCAGGGAGTGACCATGGAAAGGCTGCGGTAGAAAGGTTGTTGAAAGGACTGTGGAAATCCCGCTAAAGTACTACTGATAAGGTAGAGGACAGAGAAAGGGTGCAAGCAACCAAGAATAGGTATAAAGGTATTCGTGCCGCTGTGGCGCAGGGTATGAAGGGATTTGGTAAGAACCCCTTCCGAAATATTTATTATTGCATGCTATACCTGAAAATTGAAAAGGGAAGTTGTATGCCTTGGATACCCGAGTAGGGTATGATTCGGGGAGGATGACCTGATTAATGGAGGCACGAACCTCTGGTACTAAAAGACCGGTTGTAACCTTCAGAAGAATTCATGAACTGATATGTCATGAACACATGAACCAATCAAGGAACGATTGGAAACAAAAGTGCTCATGGATAGCACGTTGCTTGGAATTACTTCCAGGAAATGCGTGTTTGCATAAAAGACAAACAATGGATTTCTCATTAAGGAAGGAGGACCTTCCAACATTTTTACTCACGTGGTAAAGGTGTTAGAGAAAATCAAATTTGGGTGGCCATGAATGTTGGCACCCTGGTTATTAATGAAGGCATAATGCGCGGGCGCATTCATGTGAAACTTTTAAGTTTAATATGTACTAATTCGGGGTCGTGATCGACCTATAACAGGAAGCGTGGATTCTGTTGAAAGAATGAATGAAAGCGAGTAAACCATAAGAGGAGAGGATTGGTTAAATCCCAACACCCCATGATCAAGAACCGGTCCTAAAGTGTGACAAACTTGGAATCAATGCAAGAATGTATTACGTATGAATGTGGCCAAGGATAGTGGCACAGTTGTTAAAACCCTTTGAAATGTTGAATTACGTTTGAATATATATATATATATATATATATATATATATATATATATATATATATATGTACAT
>ML792793.1:185808-201523 GCA_009831015.1 Picea engelmannii | reverse complement strand
GGGGGGGGGGGGTCCGGAATAGTGTGGCGTGTGAAGTGGGGTCCCTCCCTGTCATGACGAGCACCGTGTCGCGTTTCCCTCTTGCCACCTGTATGCCACCTAACCGCGCAACGGGGCATTTCTCATTGGCTGTTCTCTACCCCTATTGAGGTTTGTTCCTATTGGCCATTCACTGACCTCGTAGGGATTCATCCCCATTGGTCACTCGCTAGCCCTGCCAGGGTTCGACAGTTGCAGAGTCGAATGTTTGGACGTTACTGTAGCGCCGAAGCACGGAATGCAAAAGACGCTGCATTCAAATTGAACCGTGAACCTAACCCATGATCACATGGGAATAGAGAAGGAGAGAGAAAGATCCAGCTTATGCTGGGCCTCCATGGTTATTTAGGGGTTCGAGTCCGACAGAGGACCGAAAAAATTTGATTTAGGTAGCGGGTATGTTACACTTGGTCATCTCCAAGCACTACCTCAACATCTCCAATCTGTGTGAGGTCTGTCAAGTGCTCACGAACCCTTGTCATATGGAGAGAGGCACCACTGTAAATATACCAAGTATCTGAATGAGTGGTCCTCATGGATAGACACATAACCAAGGAAAATTCCTTGTCAAACGTGGTGGAAAAATCTTCCACCGTTGCTAAAGTTGCTGTTTGTTTCTTCTTCTTGTTAGGACACTAACCTGGATAGTGCCCAAACTTATGGCATGAAAAGCACTTGACTTTGCTCATGTCTTTCTTCCCTTCACCCTTGGTCTTGTTTCCTCCCTTTGGACCCTTTTTGAACTTCTTCTTGCTAGTAGTAGAAAGAGCCACATTCTCCTTTTCATGACCTGTAGATGAACTGCCATGTACATAACCTCTTCGGGTCTCCTCCTGAACAAAGTCATCCTAAAGATGTTCCCAATTGGGAAGCTTCTCCCTAGCAATAATGCCATCCACAAAAACAAACCATTGTTTGGAAACACCATTCACTGATGTTCTCACAAGATCACTATCAACTATGGCCTCCCCCATAGCTCCAAGCTCATCCCTCACCTGTGTCAATCTTGTAAGGTATGTGACCACATTTTCAGCCTTGGTCATTTTTATGTTCTTTAGTTTTTCCTTCAAAACCATATTCCAATTCTCATTAGTACTCTGGTACAATTTAGTCAAAGACTCCCACATCTCATAGGCATTTGTTTTCCCCATCAAGTGAAGAATCAAATGGTCCTTGATGGCATCAAGAATAATCCTCTTAGCCTTGATACTCTTCTTAGTGTAAGTTGCAAGAAGAGTAGCATCAGTAGGTACCACAACAGGATGAGTTGCAATATTTTCCATAATGTCCCACAAATCGTTTTCTTGCAAAAGCAAGATCATCCTCTCTTTCCAAGCACCAAAATTTGCTGCCCCATCAAGTCTGTCCTCAACTCTCAAACCTGTAGCCATTGACCCTTTCTACTGAAAATAACAAATTCAAAATTCTGCACTGTGAAGTGACTGCTGTCCCAACTTTCTGACTGCTGAAATTTCTGCTTCTTTTCAACTCAGCTTTGATACCATGTGAAATTTTCATACCCCAACCTAGTTTCAGTCTCGCTAATTTTCAGCCAATGTTTAATGCCCAAACCCAGAATTATAACAACCAATTAAATACAACAGAAAATAATTTTAGAACTGAAACATGAGGATTCTGAACATTGTTTATAACGCAAAAATAAAATATCAGCAGCACATAAAACTTAGAAAATTATTGACACAAAGATTTTCAGTCTAACAACGACCCTGGAAAAACCCATAAGGGGAAAACCAGTGCGAGAGGGATTTTTATTATTTGTGAGATTCAGAGAAATTTCTTTTTACAACATATTCATCTTTAGAAATTACACAAACTTATCTCAGACTTTCTTCCACAAAAATACTTCTGAACAGTCTTGGGAAAGCTCCTTGATTTCTGTGCCATAAATCCGTACAACTGTACAGCTATCCCAGAAATAAATGCTGTACAGAATGTCCCGATTTTTGTGCCAAATTTCAGCTAAGAATGTACGGAATATGCAACAGGAAAAACTCCTTGAAAACCATGCCTCTTCTTCTCGAAAATAGTGCCAAAACATAACTGTATGACCCTCAAAATTTGTGCCAAAAATCTGTACGAACTGTACACAATTTCACCCAGAAATTAATAACAACAGGTGCCTCAATTTCTATGCCAATAAATGCTTGTATGACAGCCTTAGGATGCATGCCAAACTTCTCAGAAATGTTTTTGTTGTCTCCCTCGATTTCTGTGCATAATAAATGGTTGTACGGCCTCTAGAAATCTGTACCGCACAGACTGCATTCAATGTTGTAATCCACCTTGAAACTCATGCTAGCTTGTTGCCTTGGGTTGCATGCCCAACTCTGCAAATGCTGCCTCTTCTCAAGCTCGACCTCTCTCTTTCTCTCTCTTTCTCTCCAAAAGATGAATGAACAACAACCCTAGCTAGGGTGTGCCCTCCTACCCTAATCGACCTCATGAGGTAGGTGAGGAGTTTCTTAATCCAACAGTTGAGATTGGATTAGATGAGTGGATGAGATTGAGTTCATCCAAGTATTCATTGACGATATTTTGATTTACTCTTGGACGACATAGGAGCATGATGAGCACTTGCGCTTGGTACTATAGTGTCTGCGAGAGCACAAATTGTATGGGAAGTTGTCCAAATGCTCATTTTATCAATCGAAGATTCACTACTTAGGGCATGTCATCTCCGGCGAAGGCATCGCCGTGGATCCAAAAAAGGTCGAGGCTCTTATGGAATGGAATGCATCGACAAATGTCTCGGAAGTTCGTAGCTTCATGGGTTTAACAGGATACTATCGACAGTTCGTCGAGGGATTTTCGAAGATAGCAAATCCGATCACGGAATTGTAGAAGAAAAACAAGAAGTTTGTTTGGACCGAGAAATGCGTGAAAGCATTTCGGAGGCTCAAGGAGTTGTTGACATCAACACCGATACTAAAGGTCCCTGACATGGACGTAAACTTATTGGTATGCACTGACGCATCCAAGGAAGGCTTAGGCGGAATCTTGATGCAAGACAAACAAGTGATCGCTTACATATCGAGGAAACTAAGAAGGCATGAGGAGAACTATGCGATGCACGATTTGAAGTTGTTAGCCATTGTATATGCCTTGAAGTTTTGGAGACACTACCTTGTTGGACGAAAATTCAAACTAAAGACTGACCACTATGGACTACAACACATCTTTATCCAAAGCGACCTGAACGCGCGACAACGACGTTGATCTGAATTGCTTAGCGAGTACGACTTCGAGATTACTTACATAAAAGGAACAATGAACTGAGTGGAAGATGCATTGAGTCGGAGACCACACATCTTTTTGGTGCTACCTCTTCAGACGAATCTACGTGAAAAGATTCTAAATTTACAGCGTGACGATGACTAGTAGAAAGAGGTTGAGGGTTTTATCGAACAAAACACAATGATGCTACCTAGATTTGAAGAATTTTCATTTGATAGCGATTGTTTATTGCGGTTTAAAAATTGGATTTATGTACCGCCAAATGACGAGTTGAGGATGCTGATTCTAAGCGAGGCTCATAGAGCCATCTACATGGCTCACCCGGGAGTCAAGAAGATGAGGGCGGACCTTAAACCCTTATTCTTCTGGAAGGGATTGAAGGTAGACATAGTCAACTATGTGGCCATATGTCTAGAATGTCAGCAGGTAAAGGATGAACATAGACACCCAACAAGATTACTACAACCACACGCTATTCCAGAATCAAAATGGGAGGTTATTTCGATGGATTTTATTGTTGGATTGCCACTGACGACAAGGAGACATGACTCGATTTTCGTAGTAGTAGACACTTTGACGAAGAGTGATCACTTTATTCCTGTGCGTTTGACGTATCAGGCACCTGACATAGCTAGAGTTTTCATCAGTGAGATTGCGAGGCTGCATGGTGTGCCTAAGAGGATTATATGCGATCGAGGATCGCTGTTTACTGGACGATTTTGGGCGAGTTTCCAAGAGGCATTGGGAACCCAACTTAACTTTAGTACTGCGTATCACCCGGAGAATGGCGGGCAGACCGAATGAATGAACCAGACCTTGGAGGACATGTTACACATGTATGTGATGGACCAACAAAAGCGTTGGGAAGAATTCTTACCACTGGTGGAATTCCCTTATAACAACAGTTACGAAAGCACCATTAAGATGGTGCCTTTCAAGTTTCTTTACGGGCAACCGTGTCAGACGTCTTTGATTTGGGATTGGCTTGAGGATAGGGTCTTGGTGGGAGCAGAATTGATCCAAGAAATGGAAGAGAAAATGCAAACGATAAGACAAAGGATTAAAGAAGCGTAGGATTGACTGAAGAGTTATGCCAATGCGCACTGTGTCAACCGTAGTTACGAGGTTGGAAATCAAGTCTTCTTACGGGTTAAATCACATAAGAGTTCGATCAAGTTTGGAAAGGGAGCTAAACTCTCTCCTAGGTTCGTGGGAATTTTCGAGATTGTGGAGAGAAAGGGGCCCGTGACCTATCGACTAGCCTTTCCTGATTCTTTGAGGTGTATGCACGATGTTTTTCATGTATCTGTTTTGAGACATTATATTAGTGACCCTACACATGTTATTGACATGAGTTCCTTGCAGGTATTGAACGAGGGGGCGCTCACGGTTGAGCCGATCTGCATCTTGGATGATTGCGTTCGACAACTACGACATCAAACAGTAGATCAGACCAAGGTCCAGTGGGACAACTATAGTCTGCACTCAACGACTTGGGAGGATGCATATGATATGTGCCAAGAGTTTCCATTTTTGTTTGATAGATAGAATTATGATACCGTGATACACATTATTTCGGCACTCATACTGTGAAACTTCGGGATGAAGTTTAGACCAAGAGGGGGTGTATGTAACATCCCACTCTGGCGCACTGAGTGAACTTATTCTTTGAGGACACTTGCTCGCAAGTGATCCAGATTATTATGCTATTAAAACTTTTGATTTTGATTATGAGGCGTTATGGGTTAATGACATGTTGTTTTACTGCATTGACATAGACAGGTGCTATTGACTCAGTTTTACTGAGTGTGCAGGATTTTGGACCTCGAGGATGCAGAGGCATCGATGGAACCCCTTGGACTCCAGATCGATTCAAGGAGTGTACCATTGGGGTTTGATTGTTTTACTGTGATATTAGTGCATCTGATTAGATGATATGATATGGATATATTCTAACATGATTCGTTGATGATGCAGGCTGACGATAGCTTGCCAACCAGACTCACATGTGGAGTAAAGGGGTCACACATGACTACCAGAGATGTTGAGGGAGAGGTGTGGACAACAACCCTGCCACAACCTACTAGCACTCCCATCGTGGCTCGAACTGTAGGTTAATGTTTACCTAGTTCGAGAGGACCCACGATGCTGTGAGGGTGGACTGCGACAATCGTTCATGATGATTCTAAGGGGTGTGCAATAAGGTGGGGGCCTTATTCCTTAGAGGCCCTTAGTCTCCCACAAGTTCACCTGGCAGAGTATTGACTCCAGGGGTTTTTGATGTCTACCAAGTCAGTCAAGAGGCAAGTGGCACCCTTGGAGCACGTGGTGCATCTTGAAGGGCACGTCGCGCAAGAAAAATGGAAAGAGGCGAGTGGCACCCTTGGAGCACGTAGTGCGTCCCGAAGGGCATGTCGCGTAAGGAAAACAAATTAAGGCGAGTGGCACCCTTGGAGAACCGAGTGCGTCCTGAAGGGCACATCGCGTTGTTGATGATAAATGAATGAACCTAGATGGCCTTAGGACGAATAATGTGTTAAGAATTTTTAAAAACAAATTGCCTAATAAAATGTCGCCCAGTATGAAAATTTAAGGTCTAAGTCTAAATTATGCTAGTGGTAAAATTTTATCTATCTATTTAAAAAAAAATAAAAACTAAAAACAACATAAATAATAATTATACTCTTCATTAAATCTTGTAATAATAAGGGGGTAAGCAATTGAAATGATCCATAAAAATCTGTTAGGGTAAAATTAAAAAAAAAGGGAAATAATTGTTTTATTATTTATGATAATTTAAAATTATTAACTAAAAAGGGAAAAAGGAAAAAGGGGGTTAATTACTACACCTGCCAATTTGAGTCCTAAATGAAAAGGGGAAAGAGGGAAATCTAAAATATTTAGGAAACTAGGAAAAGAGGGAAACATAAGAAGAAAAGGGAAACCCAAGGGAAAAATCAGAAAGTCAAACTTAGTAAGGTATCTACCATTAAGAACTTTCTAATTTAAAACTGAACTAGCAAATTGATAATGGGGAAAGTCATTAAAACCCGTAAGAGAATTTGGGGACACCTAGGAGCGATTCTAGGAGTGACTCTAGGTGGGTGAGGGAAATAAGGGAAATTAATTAATTAAATAAATTAATTTGTGGAGGAATGAAGGGGATGGGTGACACTTGTACGGGGAGGATTTTTTAGGATTTAATTTTAAAAAACTTAATTAAATGAGATTTTAGGAAAGTAAGGGACTTCAAATCTCTATATATGAAGGGAGGAGAAGGATGAAGGATCTCTTCTGTTTGCGTAACGTTACGCTGCATAAATCTCTACTTGACTGACTTAGCTTATGGGAGTTGGGATACCCATCTCGGTGAGGAGTGGTAGCTCGGCCTTGCTAGGCGAGCTGGGAGCTAGCCGAATCTCTAGATAATGTGTGTGGCCCCTTTGCGGCTCGGGGGGCTAAGGGGGAAGAAGAGTTCCCCTAGCATTGGCTGGGAGGTACCAATGAAGTCTCGCCAGTCGACAAGCGGGAGTTGCATGGAGTGCGCGAGACGTCACTCAAAGCAGGCGATCAAGCAACAATACGCTCTCTTCATTTTTGTATGGTAGATTGTTGTAGGATTTATGCTTGGATCTGCATGTTTAATGGAGTAAGTAAACTGATTGTCTAGATTGATGACTAAATTTCTTTCATAGCCTAGCTCGATGATTGATTGACTCCCATGGCCTTCGTTTCCCCGCATGTCTTGACCTCTTTGTGGTGTTTGATTGTGACCATTGTGGTGGTTTTTCCTATCATCCCTAGCTCACCAGTCCTCGCCTGGGTAGTCGGTCAGGAGCCTGATCTACGGTCGTTGCTTCGGCGTTAATAGACCTATGGATCTCAACGCCCTGCCTTTCTGTGTGAGGATGATGAGAAAAGGACAAACCTATCATCCGTATACCTCCGTTGTTGTCCTTGGATGATTGGATCCTTTCGGTTCTCTTACTGTTGTTTGCAATTTGTATTGGTAGTTCGGCAATGGAAAAACGAATTGATTCATGTTTGCATTTTGTATTTGTATTCTGGCAATGGAAAAACGAATTGATTCATGTCTGCATTTTGTATTGGTATTCTAGTAATGGAAAAACAAATTGATTCATGTCTGCATTTTGTATTGGTATTCTAGTAATGGAAAAACGAATTGATTCATGTCTGCATTTTGTATTTGTATTCTGGCAATGGAAAAATGAATTGATTCATGTCTTCATTTTGTATTGGTATTCGGGAAATGGAAAAACAAATTGATTCATGTCTTCATTTGGTATTGGTATCCTGGAAATAGAAAAACGTTTTGCCTTCAAATGAGACTGAGATTGCTGTTTTAATTGCCCACGTTTTTGCTTTCAGATGAGATTGAGTTTACTGTTTTAAATGCCCACGTTTTTTCTTTCAAATGAGACTGAGTTTGCTGTTTTAAATGCCCATGTTTTTTTCTTTCAAATGAGACTAAGTTTGCTGTTTTAAATGCCCACGTTTTGCCTTCAAATGAGATCGAGATTGTTGTTTTAATTGCCCACATTTTTGCTTTCAGATGAGACTGAGTTTACTGTTTTAAATGCCCACGTTTTTGCTTTCAAATGAGATTGAGTTTGCTGTTTTAAATTCCCACATTTTTGCTTTCAAATGAGACCGAGTTTGCTGTTTTAAATGCCCAGTTTTTGCTTTCAAATGAGACTGAGTTTCCTGTTTTAAATGCCCACATTTTTTCTTTCAAATGAGACCGAGTTTGCTGTTTTAAATGCCCACGTTTTTGCTTTCAAACAATGGACCGAGTTGCTATAGAAATCACCCACGAATTTAGCCTTTTAAATCTTAAATTCATTTGCTGGAATGACCACGGTTTTGGTAAATAAAAATTGACTGTGTGCATGTTGAATTTGCCCACCTTTTTTTTGCTATTCAATTCATAACTGGCTTGCAGTAATGACCACGATTTCGCCTTCAAACTGTTATTGCATTTTCCCTTGAGTGATGGACTGCGTTGATGTTGATTGGATACGTTTGCCTTTAATTGTTGAGTTGTTGTCGACTAGGCACGATTGGCCACCATGTGGGCACTGCATTTTTGCTAATTTTTCCACAACAAATTAAATAGATAACAGTTAGTTAAATGCCTTACTATTGCTAGATTCATTGCTATGTAATGGTCACATTAATTTCCTTGATTTTTTCCAGCAAATAAAATGGATAACAATGAGTTAAATGCCTTGTTATTGCTAGATTCATTGTTATGTAATGGTCATATTAATTGCTAGAACAATTGCTACAACAATGTAAATGGCCAACAGATTCATTCTTTGGATTAAATGACACAACGAGTTAAATGTTAACTTACACCTTAAATGCCTTGCTATTTTTATATTACTTGTTATGACAACAATCATGTAAACTACCTTGTTAGTGCGCTTTTAATTGTCGTGTTAATGGTCATTTAATTGCCTTGTTATTTCTATATTAATTGTTAAGGAACTGCTATGTTAATTTCCTCGATAAATTGCTCCAGCCCTGCTAATAGTTAGTAGTTTCCTTCTAATATTATTAGACAGATAGTATTGTTAGTTCGGTCAATATAACTAGACTACATGCTGAGATTTATATGTTCATAAGTGTTATAATGATAGAATTCTACTTTAAGATTTTAAATGTTGTTATTTAAGTTAATGTCTAGTTGGGTGGAGAATTTGGATTAACATAGACTTGACCGATTAGGTTGTGTTAAAGATTAAAATTTGATTGGTAAGTAAGGAATGGATTGCAAATTTTAGACTCACTGGATTGAATTTTATTTAAGGATAGAGGGCATTTATAATTATGGTTTTAGTATTGACCACTTAGATTTGCAAAATTAATTGTATTAACATTTATTTAGCGGACACATTATTGTCTAATTATAACTTGACGTGCCCCATTAGAATGGAACCCTTGTTAATTTGAATGTAATCATAGACTGGTTAGACTAGGTGATTGGTGGGGGCGGGGATGATGTCGTGTGGGCTGGCGTCACCCCTTGTCTTCATCCTCTTGTGTCTCGTCAACCTTTGTGTGGGATAGGTATAGTCTCCCAGTCAGTATTCAGTTCCTAGCTCATCGGAGTTTTCTTGAGTCTTGGTCCCTTTTGTTTTGCGCCAAGGTTATTGACGCATCTATCACCCATGGAATGACATGATTCTTGATGAGGGGATCATGGCGCGCCCTAGGGGATAGCGACGAACAAGATCTTGGCTGGAGTAGGTTCTTTTGTGTGAGTGCTGACGAGCGTGCAAGTTGCTCTTGGCACAAGGGCCGAATGCCTTCAGGCGTTAGGTACGCGTGCCTTGAGGTTCTAGTATTTGTTCGTCTAGGCCGTGATGTCGGGATGGGGGTGTTGTCCCTTAGCTTGTAGGCGTGGTCGTGTTTGCGTCAGAAGGGTAGTCATCCTCCTTGTTATTTTGCGCATGTTTGCCAATTGTCTTGAGCTGTTGTGTGGTGTCATAGTAACTTGGTTCCTGGACTGCGTGCTAGTGTTCGTCGTCAGTGGTTTGATTAAAATGTTGTCGTCGTCGCCTTCTTGCCTCTTAACTCTTGAAAATAAAATGAAAACAAAAAAAAATTGCTTCATTTGTTGTCGTAACGATGGGGTCGTTACACATTTCCACTTATTTGTTATCATGAATGGTTTCATCTCTATTATAATCTAATGCACAATATATTATTAGTTTGATGGTGGATATATTCGTCAAACATTCTGTTTATCATATACAAAGTTATAGATGATTAGATCAACCACATGTTATCTTTATCCCATAAATCTAAGTCTTGATAATACACCTTGGGTGAGACCCTCCCTATTTTTAGGGATTTATATGCTCATGCTAGACTACAACCCCTTTGTTGGAAAACCTTATGGACCCTCATCTACTAATTCATGGAAATAATGACCCCACTACTTATTCTACTGATGATATATGAAAAGAACATGAACCAATGTATGATTAAATACCTCATCTTGGCCATCCTTCTAGGAGTGAAAATATGTAAAGACGTAAATAACTTGTTTCCAAGAGTTTGTCACCCAATCATTGGGACTTGATTTGATCGGCTTGGAATCTCAATTTCATGTGACCTTTCACTATGCTAGTAGAATATGGTGAAGTGGGACTTATATGGCTTCTTGGTTTAGATTCTCATCATCCAAAAATTTTTGGTTGGAGATGTTGGAATCATGTGACTTTTTTCTTTCAGATTCTAGTTCTATTAGTTTGTGATTTGGAGGTCATGTAAACCTTTTCCTTTAATCTTTTTTTCTAATCATGATCTCAAACCATCTGATTCCATAACAAGTTATAACACTTCACTATGAAGTACAGTGAATTAATGCTTTGCTTTCCCCTCTCAAGGAAGGGTATCTATCCCTAATATTCAACGTGAAATAATATATGATGAAAAGTAGGAATGAAACATATATATATGTAGAGATCGAGTGCAAAACTTTAATCGATATGAGAAACATGGTAAGAAAGAAAAAATTATCATACCCCATAAGATGCATTTGATGAAAGATAATTAAGCAAATTTCAAATTCTAAAAACTCTATAGATGTTGTAATATTTGATGAGGTCCTTCTAGTGGTTGTTTTCTACACATAACATAATAATAAGTGTATATGAATAATATTATTGAGATCTACCGATTATCCTTTATTAAATCATTACTTATTCATTGAAATTATATATTTTCTTGATTTCTTTTCTGTTCTAGAAGACAAATTCATTGGTTATGATTTTTTCATATGCATTATATACAATGTAGTGTGCTTTAACATCCCGCATAATCTTTTAATTTTTAGTTAAAGGTTTTATTTAATAGGTCCATAGTTTTGTTTTATATGACTAAATTCATATTTAAAATAATACTATTGTTAATGGCCAAGCTTTCATTGAGATGAAGTTTGTGAGTATAGGTTTACCTATATCCATTACTATAATAAATGTATTTTATAATGTTGTGTTATACATTGTTATTATTTTGTCAACTACAAGAATTTTTTTAACCTAATTAATTAGCATTTTTATCTCTTTACATTTTGATTTGAAAATAATAAGCACTTAGTTCAACCCTTACATATGTTATTTTTTTTCAATAATATTCTAAATATTATAGAGTCAACATTGTCAAATATGTATTTTCAATAGTTTGCATTTAAATACAAATATAGTTACAAAGTTAATAATTTAAGAGTCACAATAAGTGAATTTATTGAATAATTGCACCAAAGAAATCAAAATATGATGAATACCAAGACAAGAGAACTATAACTCCAATGTTTTATCAAATGATATCAAGGAAGCAAAAATAATATATGCTGTGTGAAATATGCCTAAGAGAAATTAAGTAATTGCATTGATTTCAACAATGATATACCACAAAATAATAAAGTGCATTGATTTCAATAATGATAAAGTGAAAAATGATTAAGTATATTGATTTTAAAAAATATACAACTAAAATTGATCCAATGCATAGATTTCAACAAGGAGAGTGCAAATTATTCAAGAAAATTAATCCAATGCATTAATTTCAACAATTTAGTCAAATGATTTAAGAGTAACATGGCTCAAAACAATTTCACAATTTATATTATAATGTTGTGAAAGAAGATCTCCACCTCTACACTTGCTTGGGTGGATGTGATTTATGTGTTAGTATTTGCATATTAAAACAATTAATAATAATAGTAATATTTTTAATTATAATTATGAGAATATATGACACTATCAATATTGGAAAGAAATATAAACATGATAAGATATTTAATATATATCTTTGAACTACAAAACGTTTCTAAGAATATAAGGTGAGAAGTGCTGTTGTGATAAAAGGTGACTTTTCATAATTACAACGCTGGAATAATCAAACTTATTTAGTCGTGGCCATTCCCTCTGTTAAGCAAAACTTACAATTAAATAAGAACGGTAATAAACTAATAACTATGGACCTAAAAATACAGAAGCTATGATGGGTTATTAACGGTAGACAATGGAAATAATTCATCTACTATGCTTTTAATGAGTTATGGTAATCTTTTAGAGCAAGGAATGAGTTCATTTGTTTGTTGAATGCTTAGTTGAGCTCTCTTGTAGTCTCCTTCATAGCATACTTTCTAATGAAGGAGGTCGAGTGTGAGGTTCATATTATATTATGCATCGTGTCCAAATAAAGGCGACCAATATTATGGAGTATTCTTATATTTGAAGTATGTTGTTTACCTAGGGCAAAGAATTTTTTTATGGAAATAACTAATCACATTGATTCAAACCTCGACAGATTACAAGGAGTCGACTTGTGAGAGTTGGAGGGAAGAAAGAAACCTTCCGACTAAGCTGTAACAATGCATATCTAATCTTAAATGGAATGCAAAATAGTATTTAACTCTCAAAATGTTTTTGTGATGATCATGAAAGATCTTAAATATGTTAATCCACTAGCTTAGGCTGAGAGGTATCAGCCTAGGTCTCTCTTAGAGTGCAAAACTTGAGGAAATGTTTGCACCTCTAGGGATTTGATCCCTTTCACCACATGATAGATTGAGTTAAGATGGATCTATAGTGTTTCTAGTAGCTCACAACAACTTGAAATGTTTATATTATCATCATTATGCATATGTATATGTTTTATATGAAAGTGGTGGTTTGAAATTTACTTTAAGTATTATCTAAATTCAATTTGTCAATGAGAAAATAAATTTAATCTCATAAACTAAATGAAACATTACAAAATTTACACCATTATGAATCCTAATAATAACAAAGTAACAATGTGATGATGGATAAGTTGAATAATAACAAAATGAAATGATGAAGATATTGAATAACATATATTCTACATCATATCATTAAGAAGTCATATGAGTAAGATATTGAATAACTCATATATTACATAATAATTAATCTCAATCTATCTTCTTTGCTTCTCTCTCTCTCTCTCTCTCTCTCACACACACACACACACACACACACACACACACATTTTTCCATCTATATCGATCATATGGAAATGGAGGTTGAAATTGAAGACCATAGCTTTAACTCAAGATACTACAGTAAAAGTGACAACTCTATCTTTCCTATAGTAATAGTTTCCTTCTCTAATGTCAATCCCCGAGACTTATAGATTTTTAATCCCCAAGAAAGACTCAATGGAATTTGTTTATTATTACCTCTTTCAATAGGTATAATAGGAACAATCTGAAGGAATAATTCATCCCATGGAACTCCCATATAGTTATCAAATCTTACTAAAACATATATGGAAGGTTTAGGAGGGGATATTTGAACATTATACACAATATGTTTCAGTCCTTCATTAGTCCATAATTTTGAAGTAAGCATAACCCTAGCTCTTGTTAGAATATAAGTGGATGTGTTTGTTTTACCATTGACAATACCCTTGTCACCCAACCATAGGCCGAAGCCACCCTCCGAGCACCTTAACCTTGATAGAGAATCACTTTGGAAGCAAACCCTAGGCTAGATAGCCAAACAAAGGGTAGCGCACCTTTCCCCAAGGATAACACATCAACAAGAGCTGATTAGATAGTCCAAACCCTAGCCAAGAGATAGTCCAAGCATAACTTCTAGCTGTAACAACTGCAACAGTAGCTCTCCTCCAAACCTGCGCAGAAACTAGGCAACTGTAGTGCGCACAAGTGTTGCTCTGCAATTTTGAGACTGCCTGCTAGAATGAGACCTGGCCTCCTGTATTTATATTAATTCTGGCTAATTGCCTTGGCCGACTTCTCATTCTGGGTATCTGCCTGTTCAGTATATATTATTATTTCTGGACGACTTCTTCTCTTGGAGGCTAATAACCTAATATAAATTATATTCTTGAGCCGACAAGTCTTCTAGGGTTATTAGCCAACTCATTAGGGTTTCTTCTTGCTTCCTGGAGTATTCTATCCTCGTCAGGTTTACACGTGGAGGTAAATACCTCCCACAGCTACCATAATATCAACACTCCCTCCTAGCTAGGGAGGTATTACAAGTAATGGTCTTAAGCACAAAAACATACCATTAACCCGGTAGCATCAACATAGTTGTATAGACTTGATCATGACTAGATCATGAGCATCATCATCATCATCGGTGTCATCAACTGCATCATCTCTTGAAACCATACTCTATCTGAGTAATCAAACATGATGCTCACTCCACAGAGTGATACAAGAGCCATTCTTCTAATCTAGAAGAGTAAATTCTCTGAACCATTTTTCGTCTGGGAAATCTCTGTCCTTTGATTATCCATCTAACCGATAATCATTTCCAATACTGCTGATAGTCTTCAAGGCAATTGAAACAAAATAGAACACAACTGTGTCTATCCATAATAGTACATAACTACAATCCAGTGGTACACTACCACACCAAGTAACACACAAGTACTTGATCAACAATGTATAGTCACGAACAATGGAACACATCCACCACAGTAGTATACATCTACTGTTATACAGTCTTCATAACAATCATCTGATATCAACCTGCACATAAAAAATGTTATGATATAAACTGAATCATCTGGGCCAATCTTTAACTCACATCTGTGAGATCTGAAAGAATATCTTCCCTCAGAGTAGAACAATGAGATATCTGGACTATTCTTCTCAAGCAAGGAGGAATAACTGTCCTGTCTTATGAACCTGGACCATTCCCCACCCTGGGCCATTCTTCCTACACTAATCAAAGTGCAACCTGGAGAGAATGTATAAACCCTAAGGAATATCTGTCCCTGATTGCTGAGCCTGGACCATTCCTCCTACACTAATCAAAGTGCACCCTAGAGAGAATGTATAAACCCTAAGGAATGTCTGTCCCTGATTGCTGAGCCTGGACCATTCCCCACCCTGGGCCATTCCTCCTACACTAATCAAAGTGCACCCTGGAGAGAATGTATAAACCCTAAGGAATGACTGTCCAGACCATTTCCCCTGTTAACCACAAGAGGAAATGTAATGTCCCCACTTTGGGACATTATCATAGGGCAGAGACTTATGATGACCAGAGTAGCCAGATGGATGTTATAGCGAGTACAGGGGTATTTGAGAGGCATTGTGGGGTCCAGTTGGCATTTATAATCATATTCCATCATTATGAGCCATTCCGCACAGGTTGGATTTGGTTTCGTTCCATTTCGACGATTTCCATGATTTTGACTATTTTGAGCTATAACTTAATTAAAATCACTGAAGAGGGCATTTTGGGCACATTACTTGGAGGAACCTCTCAGTGTAATATCTCATTGGAATCAGGAGGAGTAGCACTACAGGATGGGATGGCTAGAAGTGACTTTCAGTGGCCAGGGAAGCCACAAGGAGAGATAAGGAGATTTTCAGAGGTAAAAA
>ML792793.1:168153-179428 GCA_009831015.1 Picea engelmannii | reverse complement strand
TGCTTGTATTGATCTTCATTTCTCATTCATCCTTTGGAGGCATCTTTTGTATTAGCGGGAGCATTTTGTAGCAGCTCTTATCTATTGTCTATCTTCTTGGCCATCTGTTGAGCATTCTAGATCGACATCTTCATTATAGCAGGGTTCTCTATTTTATGAATAAAGAAGAATTGAGATGTTTTGGCTTGTCTATATTATTGCATATGGTTGAGGTATGTTCCATGGTTATCTCTTTCTGTTATTTGCTGCATACATACATATAAACACATATAAAAGGTAGATCAACAAAGTGTTTGATGAAATACCACAACCAGAAAAAAGTTTTAAAAGGACACCAAAACAGTGATGATCCTTGCATAATGGCTTGGGATCATTACAGGAAAAGACTATCCTGTATCAACCTCCAAAACGGACCATTCCTCATGTTAACCACAATGAGAAATCATTGTTCGGCGGGGCGGGCCAATCTTCTTGAGTAACCCTCAAGAAGAGACTGCTCTAGACCACTCCCCATGTTAACCACAATGGGAAGTTGCTGTCTATGATACATCAACAATCTGGATCATTTCCCATGTTAACCACAATGGGAAATTGCTGTCCGTCAGAAATCTCAATCCACTTTCCGAACTGGAAAGAAAATTGCTCATCCTGGACCATTTTTCGAACTGAAAAATGACTGTCCATAAATCAAAACATATCATTGCTCCCTCCCAACCTGGGAGTCATCTCTTCCTTTTTCAATAAGGAATTCATCTCCACAAGCTCCATCTTGAGTACACAAACTCTTTTATCTTGGACAAAATCTTTACCAAGATGTCTGTTTATCTGCTCATCTATGGAGATATGTATTGGAGAACCTCTTTCTCCTTTCTGAACTTCATCACGGATAATGTAATTCTTGATTTCAAATGTACTTTGTTCTAGAGCACTGGTCTTATTTGAAGGCTTCATGTAACTCTGATCAATAAAATATATATCATTGTTGGAAAACTGGAACATATCCATATGGCACTTCTTCTGTCATCATGAGATCTGATCTTCTGAGTAATCATCTTGATACAATATCTTTGTTATAGGAAATATTCACCATGCTTCTGCTATGCACTGAAGGTTCTCCACCAAGTTATCTTCTTCCATCTACATACAAGGGTCTCTTTCTAGTATGCATTAAAGTCTTGAGATTTCTCTTCATATGCTCTTTGCTCAATTTCTCTGGAGAACATTCTTTGCATTTATCTGATGTAGAACTCCAACTCATGGACATTGATGCATGTAAAGATATGTTTGGTTTACCGGAACGAGTAATCATCATAGTCTTCTCCCTCCATCTGGGAGAACCTCTAGTTCTGGATCTTGCAATTCTTTCATTCATATGTATTCCATACACTGTTCTTCATCACAATTTTCAGTTCCTCTGCTTGATTGCTTTTAGTGAGTTCATGTCAGGTTGGTAATCTTGTGATATAATGACTGGTTGTTATGGCTTCTCTTCTTTCTTGGAATCTTTATGTTCTTCCTCATGTTTTTCCTTTAGCTCTTGGGTCCATGGAGTTTCTTATAGATTCCATGCCCTAAAGATTTCACTTCTTTCTTTTATCATAGGATCATGGATCTAGATGGACAACCAGGGATACTTTAAGGCTTTTCTTCGAAGAAATATTCTTCTATGGTTGAATTGAACATGTATTGTCTTTCATGGATGCTACCATACTTCATCATATTCAATGGATCATATGATTATCTCCCTCCTAATCCTTGCTTCTTGTATGAGTGCATATAATCGACACTCTCTGTCTAACAGAGTCCATGCTTCCGTCTGCATCCTTATTGTCTTCTACAATATATAATTGGCTCTTTCTGTCTAACAGAGTCCACGCTTCCGTCTCGTTGTCTTCTACAAAATGTTATAAGTCATTCTCCAATTTCCTCTTGATGTTGACTTCTTTCTATCTTTGTTTCTTCTAAGTCTCTTCATGATTGATTCGATGTATCTTGCAATAGTTTCCACATGATTTTCTTGATGTATTTCATTCTTTCATGTATTATCCAATGATATCAATACTTATCTTGTTGTTCTTCCATCGGTATAGTTCTTCTTGGAACACATTATCTTCCAAGAGATAGATATACAAGATATGTACAGAGACGATGCAAACAAGATATGTACAAGGAATAAGAAGAGTATTGTTACCTTAAGAAGAAGAAGTCTTTTTCATCCTGCTTAGTATTCTTTGTAGGTTCCTTTTCTTCGACAACTGATGCTTTGTGTTTCTCCTTCCTTTTATTTAGCTCGGGACAATGATTCTTGTAGTGGCCATACTTTCGAAATTTGAAGCATTGTACTTCTGAAATTTCTTTCTCTTGATTTGGCTTCCTCCTTGAACCAAACTTCCTTTTGTTCCTGAAATTCTTGAATCTTGTTGTGAAGGCTTGATCATAGTACTTATTTTGGGGTTTCTCTTTTGCACTGATCCTTGATTCTTCTTGAACACAACAAGTCCAAAGTTTTTCAAATGTTGGATACTCCTTCCTTGTGTTCATGCTTGCGGCAAATGAATCCCACGTCCTGGGAAGACCATTGAGTACTATGTTTACCAATTCCTTCTCTGAAACGATTTCTTCAATATCTTGTAGTTGATATCTTAACTGAGAGATTCTCACAAAATATGATGTTATGCTGTCCTCATCATTCATCTTCATGTCACGGAGCTCATTCTTCAGACTCATAACTTGTCCAATGTTTCTGACCGAGAAGAGATTTGTTAGGCATCATACATCTTCTTCAAGGAGTCAAGATGGGAGTTGTAGGGTATCAAGTGGTATTTGATAGAGTCCACTATGATACTCATGGCATTGATGTCAACGTCTTTGAACTTCTTCATAGCTATAAAGTTCTGCAGTTCCTTCTCTTTTCCTTCTTCAAACTCTGGTTTCACGATCTTTCCTTTCACGATATCCATCACTTTATTCATGACAAGGATGAGATCAATCCTTGTCTTCCGTGCTCTGAAGTTAGAAGTTCCATCTAACTTGTTCTCTTACTTCATAGAGTAAGTCATGGTTGCTTTGACTTGGTCAACCCTAGATTTGACCAAAAACTCAAACTTGACGTCTTGGCTTGCTGAGAGTACCAGGAGATGCACTAGGCTAAGGCACACTAATCTATCCAGATATTAGGTCAATCCATTCACTTAAGGTGCCTCAATGAGAGGATTAGGGTTTCTACAACTGCACCTTCTAGTAACCCTAGCGACAGTGGTATGGTGACTGCTCCTGCTAGAAACCCTAGCGACAGTTCTTCAACGAGCTTAATATCCTTACGACTATGTTTCCTTCTAGCGGTTAGACTGAATGAAGGAGGTGTGGGACCATAACCTGTTAGAATATAAGTGGATGTTCTCGTTTTACCATTGACAATACCCTTGTCACCCAACCATAGGCCGAAGCCACCCTCCGAGCACCTTAACCTTGACAAAGAATCACTCCGGAAGAAAACCCTAGGCTAGATAGCCAAACAAAGGGTAGCGCACCTTTCTCCAAGGATAGCGCATCAACAAGCACTGATCAGATAGTCCAAACCCTAGCCAAGAGATAGTCCAAGTGTAACTGCTAGTTGTAGCAGCTGCAACAAAATATCTCCTCCAAACCTACTCAGAAACTGGGCAACTGCAGTGCGCACAAGTGCTGATATGCAATTTTGAGATTGCCTGCCAGAATGAGAACTGGCCTCCTGTATTTATACTAATTCTGGCTAACTGCCTGGGCCGAATTCTCATTCTGGGTATCTGTTTGTTCAATATATATTATTATTTCTGGCCGACTTCTTCTCTTGGAGGCTAATAACCTAATATAAATTATATTCTTGAGTCGACAAGTCTTCTAGGGTTATTAACCAAATCATTATGGTTTCTTCTTGCTTCCCGGAGTATTCTATCCTTGTCAGGTTTACACATGGAGGTAAATACCTCCCACGACTACCATAATATCAACAACTCCAACGCCAATAAGTATCTCATTATCTAATTTTTCCTCACCTGTTTCCATGGCATAGTTGATTCAGTTTTCGTCATTACCTTGTTGAAACCTCTCCATCATCTTTGTCGATGTGCTCTTACTTGATCTCTATTTTGACTTCTATGTTCTTCCCTACCATCCTCATTCATTTTTTTCCATTGTAGTGTTTTTCTTTCATATTAATCATTTTTTCATTATCCTTTCCTTTGATCCTCATTCATACTTTGTAGTTGTAGCCTTTTTCTTTCACGATCATTTCTTCATTGCTCTTCCCTTTGATTCCCAATCATTTATTATTATCGCAATCTTTGTCGCTCATTTTTATGTATCCTAGACCCTTTCCTTTCAATTTCAATGATTTTTTTTCATTTGATTCAATCCACGTCTTCTAACTCATTGTCATTGTAGACTTCTTACATCTTCAATATTGTTATTGTTCATTTCCCGATCAATATTAGACATGATGATGTTGAATTTTCAACGATTTACAATTTATATTCTTATGTCAAACTAAAATAATGCAAATGGCATGAATGGTATAAATCCAAAATATTTAAGAAGTAATAGTAGCATCAATGCCAAAAAGAGTACAAACCAAATGACGAAAAGACTTGTGTCTCTTATTTGATTTCAAAGTATTCCAATTTATATACTTGCATGATTGATAATTCTCATGGAACTGGAGGGAAAATTCCCATCAATCGATCACAACCCAAACAACAAAAAATTTAATATATAATCATGCCAAATTATAAACAAACATGACAAAATGAGGCTGCTGGTCGATAACCCTAAAGAATTAAAATTGTGTTCCCTTCTATTTCACTATGATAGATATTTCTTTCTTGCACTATAAAATCCATAACTTATGCATCACTTATGATATTTTTAAGACATCAACATTTTTGGATAGACCACATGATTCAACAATATTCATGGAATCCATAACATCATAATTATTGGAGTAGTATACTAATTTCAAAGCAAGTAGGTTGGTTGTAAGATATAAAACAAATAGTTTTGAAATGGTTTTACATAGCCATATTCACATAAAATCATTGATGATTAGGTAAACTAAAGAGGAATATCTTGGTGGGGAATTGATAGTTAATATGATTATGTTAGTGAAGCTTTAGCATAGTCATGTTAGGAATAAGAAGTGTAGAAACATTGATTAATGGTGGTCTTTACCCACCAATTTTGCAACATGTTATTCATATATGCATCTACCAAATAATAATAAGACCCCATGTTAATGAGTACAATGAATATGTAATCCCGCACTACCCATTTCTCTTTATCATAAATTCATTCATTCATCATTGCTCATTGTGACACATTGAAACCTCCTTACTGTAACAGATACATGCACTACTACAAAATTTCATAAAATATGAGTAATGCATTTAACTCTTAAACACTGGAAAATACATGGAAATTGCAAATATTTTATGTAGGTCCAATCCTATCCTGATGGGTTAGCTCGAGTGGATTAATGTTGTGGTTATAAATCAAGAGGTCTTAGGGTCAAGTCCCCAACCATATATATTTTAGATATTGTTGGGCCTCACTCAATGTCCCCACTGTTTTAGGCCTCGTAATTAGGAACGACGATTTACCTCATTTACCACCCATCAGAGGGTTTTCCGCGGGGGTTTCCTTGGAAAAAATCTCATGCAGGTCCAATCCACTCACCATGAAATCAAACTTTGTAAACTTCTTTTTAATGAAAAAATGCTTTAATGAATTTGTATCACAAACATATACCCAAATATCCCATTTTTTGTTTAACTTCATCTTCCTAGCTAAGATGAACAATTTATGGGGAGGAAAAGTGTATGCTACTTTCAACTATGGAATTTATTCCTATAATTATCAAATAACCTTATTTGAAAACTACAAAGCATACCTTGGACTATTCTAAACAAAATGATTCCCCAGTTTGGTAATATAGTGAGATTGTGTAGTATTTTGATATTACAAAGAGTTGGCATTTGAGATTTGGATTTATATTACATTACATAATTAACATCTAAGGGAAATAATTTCCCATTGAATCAGATCAATGGATAAGGAAAGGTTCACAATTTACTTTGTTTCTCTTAACAACTTGTTAATATAATTCGTCACCCTAAAACCATGATAAATCTGCCCAACTATTATCTAATGCATTGCCTTATAAAACTAGGCATGGAACTATGAGGCAATGCATTAAAACTGGGCATTCATGTAGCTATCATATTATGAGACAATGAGATGATAAGCCATTGGAATTATAATACATGAACTTTTTTGAGATGGATGGATCTAGCATGTTTGATTCATTATAATACATTTTTTCTTAGTTGAATCTATGAAACAATCTCTCACCATTTTCTCAATTTCTCAATTCTGAAGACATAGACATCCCTTTTATATCGATTACAAATACATAGAGAAATATTAATTATGTTGAAAAACCAATAAAAAATTACAATACAAAAATCTTATAATTTCAAAATTTACTTGTAGATGCTTATAATGTTTTACAATTTGCAACTCACTTATAAGTTTTTGTAAGTCTTCCCCATATCTTATATAGCATAACTAACACAAAAAAATTCTTTATGTTTCATAATATTTTTAATTAAAACTAACTAAATATATATTTCTCTTTGTTTTTAAACTTTAGATTAAAGCCACCATTGTTTTTTTTATTTTTTTAAAAGGGACACATGTCAACTCTAGGTTGAGCATGGAATACGTGTATATTTCAAAAGGAGTTCATAGTAGGTAACACAAGGATAAGCTGTATTATCTCACAATCCCTTACGCATCCTTTTGTATGAAAATCCTTCTCTATTCATCCAATGTATATGAGGATTTGCATTGTCTCTCTATGAAGCAAACTGAAACAACTCCATAATCTAAAAATGGAACCTTTCAAGCTCTAAATTACACACATGATACTTATATAAATTATTTAATAAGTCACAAAGAGTATATAAGACATGATAAAACCATTAATATAATTTTTTTTTTTTAATAAATATGAATGTTATTGTTTATTATATAGTCACAAGATGAATAACTTTGTAATATCCCATTTTTGTTTTGTTTGTTAGTTTGTCCGTGACATGTGGGACTAACCTGTGGCTAAGAAATCGCGACTCAGGGGCATCTAAGCTGTCAAAATCACCTGTGGATTGCACCCGGCCTGAGACACACCAATCCTCAACATGGATGGATTTTTTGTCCCCACAGGTCTCGAACCGGTGACTTTAACATCACGAAGTGCCTTAACAGAACACTCTGTCACCGACTGTCCTACACCTCGGGGACTGTAATATCCCAATTTTACTCTTGAAATATTTATAATTAAATTGTTAAATATTTTTCATGGATATTTTATTTCTATTGTACTAACACCATGAATTAGATATACCATAGTGCAGGGAATATTGCAAGTATTTTATTTCTACAGATAATAAAAATGACCAAGGCTAATGGAGTAAGAGCGCTTGAAGAGGCTATGATACGAGAAGAGGGGAAAGGTGATGGGGCCTAGGGGAATTTATGCTTAAAATCATATATCTTATGTTACCTTGAACATTCACTTATTTAAAAAAATGAGTTTGAAAAGTTAAAAGAGATTAAGAAGAGTGGAGGAAACAAATCCCTAAATCTAGGCCATCACTCCCTAAAAATTAGCAGTTTGTCTTCCTTACATTCTTGTAACTAGAAGTAAGTTGTGGTGGGATTCTATTGCTACCAATCATGCATTAAAAATTTGAATGGGAGAGAGGGACCTCTTAGAAGGACAAAGAGAAGAATTTTTAGAGGGGGATAAACAAAAAAAGACTTAATTTACCATAGAACAAACTCGCCAAAGACTTAATTGTGTTCTTTTCCTTTGGTTCATTCCTACATTTCCTTTTCCAAATATTTCATTGTTTGCATTTTCTTTGTTGTGTTTTCAAGGTCTTCAATGCTCACGACCTGATCTAACATCTTGTCCTAATATTGAAAGTATTTTATTTCTACAGATAATAAAAATGACTAAGGTTGATGGAGTAAGAGCGCCTGAAGAGGCTATGATACGAGAAGAGGGGAAATGTGAGGGGGCCTAGGGGGATTTATGATTAAAATAATATATCTTATTTTACGTTGAACATTCACTTATTTTAAAAAGTTTGAAAAGTTAAAAGAGATTAACAAGAGTGGAGGAAACAAATCCCTAAATCTACGCCATCACTCCCTAAAAATTAGTAATTTGTCTTCCCTACATTCTTGTAACTAGAAATAAGTTGTGTTGGGTTCTATTTCTACCAATCATTCATTAAAAATTTGAATGTGAGAGAGGTACCTCTTAGAAGGACAAAGAGAGGAAGTTTTAGAGGGGGATAACAAAAAAAAGACTTAATTTACCATAGAACAAACTCGCCAAAGACTTAATTGTGTTCTTTTCCTCTGGTTCATTCCTACATTTCCTTTTACAAATATTTTATTGTTTGCATTTTCTTTGTTGTTCTTTCAAGGTCTTCAATGCTCATGACCTAATCTAACATCTTGTCCTACTTTGTAATGTTTCCATTTTGTTTTACAATATCTTCAGTATATATTGAATTTCGATCCTACCAACTCATGTTGAATTCTTGCTTCATGGTTTGCAATTCAAGAATTTGGTCTCATTCCCATAGGAAATGTCTACATTTGTAAATTTGAATATATGGCATATCATATATTCACTTATCTTGCATGCTCTAGTGCCATTCAATCCATGGATTCCATTTTTTTCCTTTGTTTAGTATTTAAAGCTAGCTTATGCATGCTCTCTCACTCTTTATTTTTGTATATGGACACTCATCAAAAAGTATGATTAAACAACCAAAGAAACTTGTGTACCCAAGTTAGAAGACAAAGTTATTAGGATAAATTACCCAATCCCTACAAAAGGTTATGTACTTGAGCATAGAAATGATAATGTCCCTTACTAGCTTGTGCAAATGTATGACTCTTACTTAAGCATAAAGAGTCTCAATGCCCTTATGAGATAGAGAGGAGTCTCACATGTTCTTTGATAATGTATGTTTGTGGAAATGTGTTAGCTCCAATATTATGAATGAATTATCAAAATTAAAAAAAAAATGTTTGCCAATAAATATAACAGATTGCATATTGAAAATTCAACAACATTAACCATGTATAAACAAAGGCTTCTTTTACTTACTAGCATTTACCACCTACTTTGAATGGTTTCTTAGTATGTTGATAGTGACAATTTTTCAAAACCATATGAAATACAATGTTGCAATAAGTTATTCCTTGGAATAAGGTCATGATGCTAAGTGGAAAGAGTTGAGCAACAACCCCAGTCAATGAATTGTCTAGCATTATTCAAAGACCAATTGGCCAATTTACACTATCACATTATCAACTAATCTTTGTAGTCATGGAACTTCAAAATATAGATCCACCTAAGAGTGATAATAGGTTTCCACATGCATGATCTTTCGAGTTATTAATAAGTGAAAGTCGAGCTCCATGACACTACTGTTAAGAGTCGACATGATTGTGACTCGGTACGTAGGAAGTGTTGAACCACATCATCTATAGAAGATATATTTCTTGATGTCGTCTACTATTCATCAAGACCAACAATATAGTCAAATATTTTTTTATTATCATATAAGAAAATATTCTTACCCTTTGTCCATGTAATCATCTCAAGAATATAATTAATTCAGGCTTTGAAACAAATTATGGTTGAACATGTTGTATTGCTTACTATCTGGCTGGGGAAGTACTACACCTTTTATAGTTTTCATAATGCACTTGTTTTCTCACCTGTAGGGTAGTTAAACCTATGATCTATTGGCATTATCATGCATTGACAAAGTGTTATTTTCCTTGAGTTCTCTTTGGAAACTAATGGATTAAGGATCTCCTCTAATATACGCTTTTGAAGTATCCAAATTGATGATGGTGCTAATGATTTTGTTGTTACGAATTTTGGTTGTTTACCAAAATCCAAACATACAATGTCAAAATACAAAGTTATGCTCAATTTTTATATGTTACATTTTTTATATATTATATTTTGAATAATTTTACTTCAAGTGTATGTAAAATTTATTTAGTCAAATATGGAAATAATTTAAGTAAATTTTTGTTTAGATAATTACACTATAATTTTTTTTTTAGTACAGGAACATCACAAATTGGTATCAGAGCCTAAGGTTATAGCACTAGGAGATGCATGGGCTCAAGATATGGATGAAAATGATTTCATTGTTATTTTATGGAAACCTAACACCTTACAATGTCTTGTTTTCATAGAGAGATTGAAAGACACAGAGTACGTGACATTATGGAAGATTCAAAAAAATCCATGAATATGAGACTAGTGAAAGGAGATATGTGGAGACTCCTCCAGACATGGTAAATACTATGAGAAGTTTGAGGGTGGAAATTTAGAGTTGCAAAGAGGATAATGAGAAGATTGTCAAATATCAAGAGGAACAAAATGAACAAAATGTTGCTTTAGTACAAAGCTTGATTGAGATTCACAAAAACATGCACCAAGGACAAATATCAAGTAACATTGGTAGAAAATCATTCAAGGAAGAGGTCTCATAGTATTAAGACTCAGACTTGCAGTGATGATACTTATACAACATCAAATTATTCAAGCCATAATACAACTAGCTATGATGATTCCATTAGCAATGGATCAAAACCTTCTTCTAGACATAAGAAGAATAAATTTCCCAAAGATTACTTATAGGGGGAGTTTCGGAAGATACAACCACCTACGTTTAACGGTGAGGTGAAGTTTGGTCAGGAAGTCGAGGCATGGCTTCTTGGAATGAGGAAGTATTTGTAGGTACATGCTCTGGAAACATGAAGGCTAGAGTGGCCATTTACAACATGAATGGTAGAGAATCCATTTGGTGGTAAGATCTCATGAATGTTAAGAAGACCAGTGAAAGGAAAACCACTTGGAAGCAATTTAAAAATTACTTTTATCAAAAATATCTATTAGAAAGGTATTATGATGGAAATATTAAGGAATTTAATGAAATGAAATTGGGTCAATAAACCATGGATGCCTATGCAAGTATATTTTTGGAATCGTTAAGGTATGTTCCATATATCAAATATGAGAAAGTGAAAATTGAATGTTTCCTTAGTGGACTAACTCAATATTAAAAGGATATGATTTAATTTGATGAGCCTAAGAGTCTTGATGAGACAATAAGAAAGAATAAATACTTCTATG
>ML792793.1:140311-162154 GCA_009831015.1 Picea engelmannii | reverse complement strand
TACACATTTATCATGAATGCACCAAAATATCAAGTGAAAAAATGAGCAAGAAATTCATTTTCTAAAAGTAAGTTTATAAAATAAAACCCTAATCCATGTTCCATTTTTTTCCAAAAGTTAGAGGAGAGACTTGTGCAAGAGAGATTTACTAGGGAAGAATTTAGAGTGAAGAAATTTTTTTGAAGAGGTAAATTTTCAAGGGATCACCATAGGTCACATATAATTACTAGGGAATAATTTAGAGTGTAGATAATTTTTTGAAGAGCCAAATTTGAAAGGGATCACCATATGTCACATATAAATATGTAGAGGAGAAATTTAAGGTATATAACTTCATTTTATTCATTTCAAATTTACCCTCAATTTATTCGGAAATTTTCATAAATATTTTATTTATTTCTACTAGTATTTATAGTAGTTTTTCAAGAAAGTAGAATGGTTTCATAATTACCTTTAGCACTACAAAACCTAGTTCTTGTGTTGCTTCTTTTTTTTCTATGTTGCTACAAACTCTAGTATTGGGGATTATTTTCTCTACTATTTGTCAATGAGATATTTTTTTTAGGTAATGAAAATTTATTGACTTTGTATATTTGTATATGCAACTTTGGGTATTTGTTGGATTGGGATCACTCATTGTATTGGATCCCAAACCCTATTACTGTCAATTAAAAAAACACTTTCACGGTTCATAGTGCACACTTTATAGAAACAATGCATCGATACTTTTTTTATTTAAAACACACCATTTGGCTGACCTTTCTAAAAATATTATTGACTTTAGTAGTATGCAATATACATGAATGACACACTGATGCAAAATATTGTATTAAGCACATCGTTTTGATGATGTTTCTTATTTAAAAATGTTATTGAGTTTATCAATTTGCATTGTATAGTAACTACTTATTGGTATGTATGTATGTATTAAGCATGACAATGTGTGTCACTAGACTATACACACTACCTAACCTAAAAATAATTTTAGCATGAAATTCTTTAGTTAATTTGTAAAACATATTTTATTTTTTTTGTATTTCATTAAGCATGACTTTTATTTAAAGAAAACAACTCATAGAAGATTAAGGAAAAAACTTATAGCAACAAAGGTGAGGGAAGAACATTCCAAGAAGAGAACATGGTAAGTTCTTTTAAATTTTAATATAAAAGTAATATATTTAAACTTTGTGCACGTTTAAATGATGTGTATTAAATAAAAGATATCATGTAGAGAAAAAACTGAAGAAATTTCAAAATATTGTTTGGAATCTAAGTGGAAAAGAACATAAAAACTTTATGAAAATGTTACAAAGAGAGAAAATAGGTGGACTAAAAGATCATCAATATGAATTTTTCTTTGACATTTTATTATAAATGTATTTCTTAACAATAATCACTAACATATTTCAAATATTCGATATTTCATTTGTTGAATATTGTGTGAGGACCGAAAGTGAGGAAATATAAATTCATCCTAAGAAGATAAAAATTGTGAAGGATGTGAATGATAAAAAAATTGGTCCCGAGTCCCCGGATGGGGTGCCACATGTCCATCATGCATTTATGTAATTAGACAAGGATTATCGCCTTACACCTCCCTTCCCTCTCTCCGAAGAGAAAAATTATTGTAGAGATCTGGAGTGCAAGCCCGAGTTTAATTGTCTGGTTTGTGCTAGCTTGGATATTCATCATAGCATGTACCATGGATAGGATTGTTGTCAAATCGAGTTTTATGGCCTCCTTAATGATGTGAATTAGTATTATTTCCAAGCTTTGTTCTGTGGTTCCATTTAATTATCCCCTCTAGGCTTTGATCGCTCATCGTGTTCCTTCTCTGTTGTTGCATAGATGTTATCCACTTCTGGTTTGGTTCTCTCTCTCTTTTATGTTCTTAGGTTGCTTGCACGCATCCATGACAATGGAATAAGGAAATCCCAAGTGAGGGCCAACCTACTACAACTACCTATCCAATCGTAATCGCAACATTCACCCTTCCTTAACTGACTTGATGCCCCCTGCTCTTTTTACTCCCCAGGCCTCACCCTCTGTGACTTTATCCCCCAATGCTTTGTCTCTGGATGAATATGATTAGGGCCCGGTCCCTATTGTGGAGGAATTCCCCTCTAATCTGACCCAAATCATTGTTGGACCCTCCATAGTTCCCTCTACAAAGATTTCTCAGGCATCCTCATCACAGGTGCAAGGAAATTATGGGGTTCAATTATAAGAAGGATATTGGAGATTTGTTGTTGATGAAGAGGTGACTCCAGTGGGTATGGAGGCAGAGGCACCCTCTGAAATGACTCGGGACATCTGGAATACCCAGGAATATTTGCATCACTTTGACACGCCTCTCTCGTGTGGATTCTCAACAGAACAACTTCAACTTATCTTCGACATGCGTCAGGACTTAGTTGATCAACTTTACAAGTAGGAAATTCTTAGCTCCTGACTAGAAGCCATGTTTGATACTCTCTCCAGTGAGCATGTCAATCGTCGTTTCCCAACCTGTGGCCATCCTTTCACCATCACTGCAGCCTGACATAATCCTCCTTCGGATGGGGGGAGCAACAATGCCCACAGAGTATGATTTTCCTTGAGTTCATGTTTTTATTTTTCTTAGATAAGGTCACTAGTATAATGTATAGGCCTATGAACCAATTTTGTAAATCATATGGATTTTTTGAACCCTTCAATTTCAACAATTAGAATAGTTTTGATATTCTCCTTAATGGACATGGCTCTGGTTCTGGTTTCTAATTTTGGCAGGACAGATGCCAGGTCCTTCAGTATATGTATGGTTTTTAGTTATATGAGGCAATACAAACCTTTTATTTACAAAAAAAATAAATTGGCCCTGATTTCATCTAAAGTGGTGTTGAAAGTTAATGAAAGGGGGAATAGATTTTATAAAACTATGTGGGATATAGAGGAAATAATGTCTAGACATTCATTTCATTTACAATACAAAATTCAATCCAATGACTCAAATAATTAGGTTATACATAAACTACAACAAGCATTTATGGAACAATGTTCAATAAGACCTATGAGACTTGCAATAAAATAAAATAAAATAAAATATAAAAAAAAATTATTTAAATGTATTATTGCTCAACATAATTTTTAGTAATATGCATACACTAGTCCATAAAATTACCAAATTAATATTTTTCTATATTTATTTTCATATAAGTATTAATCAATTTTTTAATTGTGTTTTTCTCTTTCTAGGAAGATTGATAAAATTTCAAAGGACAATCGATGTTATATCTAAAGCATCCCTATGGGGATGTTGAAAAAAGCGTACAAGGAAATGGTCAAAGAAATTAGCATAATTGCATCATAGGAGGAACTATCAAAACAACAACATGCATCAAATGTATGTATTCATTGATTTTTTCTATGTATAGAGAGTTTAATTATTGCATGGAATATTAATTTTTAATTGTTTAATTGTTGTAGAAAAGAAAACAAAATAGAACCCATTCATCACATAAGACATGATGACAAAGCATAAAATGATTGATTGCAAAGTTTGTGAGTACTTAATGTGTTTTCCTTAGTCAAGATTTCATATTTGTTGTGATGTATTTATTTTGATTGATTTACAAGTATCCATGGATATTTTCTAATACAAGCTAACATAAAAACAAGAGTAATCTGAACATTTAATTAACATTCGATTAAGTATGAGTTATGAATATATGTTGGATCATCAAGGGTTAATTAAACAAATTGTAAGTAGCTATGTTGTTTTACTTTCCTTATTTTATAATTAATGGAACAACAAGAAACCTTAATTATATATGTTTTTTATCATGACATATAAAACTTGTAGGAAACAAAGCATGGTGTGGGTCCAATAAAATATATCTTGAGAGACGACATGAACCATCGTCTCGAAAGAATGTGTATTTATTATGAAATACTAATTGCTATGATAAAATATTTGATTTACATAATAGTGTATATTATACTATAAATGTAGATATACTTCAATACACTTTATTTCTATATTTTTAGATGAAACACGAAGAGGCACAATTTCAAAATCAAATCAATCGACAGAACATTCCAAATAACCCAAATTCAATATCTTGTGCAAGTGTTGAAAAAATGAGGCATGCAAGCAGTTTGAGCAACCACAATAGTTCAAGTGATGAATGATGATTATTGAAATTGAACGTCACAAGTTGTATATTTTGGAATGTTTATTTGTGAAAATCAAACATGTTGTTTAATGTGGAAATTTTGTCTTGATTGAATGATGACATGTTACCAATAATTGTAACAATTATTTATTAACATTTTGAATATCATGGACCTTTATGTTGTCCCATTTTGTATAATGAAATGTCTCTTATTGGTATATAATAAAATGAATAGAGTGTAATTAGTTAGTATATTTTTTTAAAATGATACAACACATTAATCATTATATCCAAATGGAATATTTAAAATATAAAAATCAATATTATTATATTTGATTTTATATGATTAATTGAATTGTTTTGTTTTAAAAAACAAGAAAATGCATTTGCATGCTTTGAATGAGGAAAAATTCAACACTAAAACATATCAATGTATTGTATTCATTTTAACTCAACTACGCACTTCATACCTACTTACACAAATTAGTGCAAGTAAATACAATTAAACTACCACACTCCTAACTACAACAAAATAATTGTTTCCTTGTAATGTCATTACTATTACAAGAACTTATGATGCACAAAATGATATATATGCATCAATGATTTCATTATATAAAGTAATCATCGTGCTTCATAATATATACCATACATATCGGTGTGTAATATATATTTTTAAATCCCTCGTCCATATCAAGTTGTGGCGCACAAGTGCCTATTTTTGATAGAAGCACCCTAGTGCGCATCAAGTTGTGGCACACCGATGTTTTTTGTTGATAGAAGCATCCAGGTGATTTCCATATCTAAATTACATACAAGGGCTTCAAAACATGTCATACACATTGGTGTTTACTATAGATATTTGAAATCCCAAACACGTATCAAAACATAGCATACCAATGCATATTATATATAATTGGAACACTAGTATAACTATTGATATAAGCGCAATGACAAAAAATACTCCTCTAGAACTTCTGGTCACCTAGAATTTTCAGTTATAGTGAAAATCATTCAAAACCTCCACTAGAAATAACATTCCATCAGCGATAGCGATCCACCAAAATTTTTAGCGGATATTTTGTTTATAATTTTTCCCAATATTGTAACACTAAAAACTTCCACTAGAATGTGTTTTCATTGCAGTGTTTCCAAAAGAAGATTGGGGAAACAATGAGCTCAATTGGAACATAAGATTTGAGAAAACGAGCATCATTGAGTGGGAGTAATTTAAGGAAGTAAGTCATGTTAAGAGAGAGTAGTCAAAAGTTGTAAAGATCGAGCATGTCATGTAATAAATGAATATAGGTATGAGGTGTTGTCTACAATCCAAAATTACCTAGAAAAAAGGGTGAAGATAAGACAAAAATGAATGCCAAATGAAAAAGGGAAAAAGCAAAGTGGAGAAGAATATGGAAAAGAAAAAAAAAAGAACATTTAGCAATTGTTGATTGATCAACAAAATTTTGAGGAGAATGTTCAAAATTTTCCAAGCACCAAAGTCAATACTTGGAATATGAAGCATTGTATTTGGAATTTGAACATTTAAGGCAATTGTAAGGCCAAAAGCCAAGGGGCAAAAGCAAAAATATAAAATTATGTGATAAAAGACATATTAATAGGCTCTATCAATCTAGAGAGGCCCCAAAATATTGACCATTGATTTTGATCAAAGCCTACTGGATTAATTGCTATAAAATCGTAAGAAGTTCGATTGACTATGTATTCAATGTCATTCCATGCTAAGTGTGTGCTATTGTGCTTTTGTTGAGTAATTTTGACTTGTAGCCCAAGGCTACCATCACAATCCTTTTGCTCCATCATAGGCCACCCATTCACTATATGTTCCTTGTAAAGTAAATGGGAACCATAAACACTTAAATATTCAAACCATCATTGTTGTTTTTAATAATTTGCAACAAAAATACAAAGTGAAAATAGACCATAAAAATATGGAATTTAAAAACTTCCATAGATATTAATTCTTGTTAATTATTTAAAAGTGACAATTATATAGCCTTACAGTGATTTTTTAATATGATTAGGTAAATGTGAGTTGCATTCATAAATGGAAAGAAGTTATGAACAATAAATCTTATTCATTTATTCATTGATTTGATAGGACGACTACAAATATGATAGCATCTTTTATTGCTAATCATCAAAATAGGTTTTTAGATTAAAAAATCATTAATTATGCACATTATCAATAAATAGGTGTAAGACTATTGACTTAATTATTAATTATTGTTATTACGCCGAAAGGGTACACCTATTGATCATGGGCACATTTAATAGGTTTTTAGTGCTTAATCAGTTTTGTATGGACAAGATTAAATATTGATGGAATATTCTTAGTAGTCCCAATAAATCAATGGTTGTGATTTCAACCACTAACTTCCTCACTATTATAAAGACATCAGTTTACATGTTTATTTTTTTACTTTTACTTAATCATATTTAAAATTTACTATGGTGGCTCGCTGATTGCCACGTATGAGTGATTAGGGTTTCATTTTTTAGGCTAATCTAAACTTTTGGCCTTCACCAACCACGTTCTGGACACACTGCGTCTTTCCAGGCAACTCCTTCGGACTCCTTCCCTCCACCAGCCACCTCTAAGCCGTTTCTCTTTCCCAGCAGTTCAGATTTTGCAAGCGGGAATGGCGACAACCAAATAAGTCTTGATTATTCCAGCGTTGTAATTATGAAAAGTCACCTTTTATCAAAACGGCACTGCTCACCATATATTTATAGAAACGTTTTGTAATTCAAAGATATGATTATTCATTTCAATATTTCATTGTTATCTCCGGGCACTCTCTACTTAGTGTGCCAATATTTTTCGTTCGCATTGAACTGCTAGTGTGTAGCGTTCTGTGGGGAGAGATTTAGCATTCGGCGGTCTCTGGAATCCGTCGCGAAAATGAAGGTTTCGGTCAAAACTTTGAACGGAAACCACTTCCACATCGAGGTGCAACCCACTGATAAAGTTGTAACTGTTAAGAAACAAATAGAGCGACTTCAAGGAGCACAAACTTATCCAAGTGAACAGCAGTTACTGATTTACCAGGGGAAGGTGCTCAACGATGAAACCACTATTGAAGAAAACAAAGTTACTGAGAATGTTTCCCTCGTGCTTATGCTATCGAAGACTAAGGCATCAACAGCTGGAACCTCATTAACACAGCACGCCCCACCAGCTTCTGGAGCTCAGCTCCCATCTTCTCCTCCTGCAATCACTACGCCCACTGTTGGCACTGGAACAACGAAGGCAGATGCAAATGCATATAATCAAGCAGCATCAACTCAGCCAGAAACCGCAGAGGCCACAGCTCCGGCTAGGCCTAATGCTGTTCCTTTAGATCTTTTCCCACAGTCTCTCCCCAATTTTCCTATTGGAGCCACCGCTCAGGCTGGGCCTAATGCAGCCCAGTCAGATGTTTCCCCACAGGATCTTCCCAAGATGCGAAGTGGACCTCGGCTTTTGACTAATGCTGAGCTTGTGATTGACGTTATTGACTTTTTACGGAGGAACCCAGGGTTCCAGTCTGTTCGTCCAATGGTCGAGGCTAACCCTAAAATATTGCTGCCCATGCTTCAGAAACTGACCAGAAAGTATCCTCGAGTGATGAATGTTATTCAAGATAACCTTGCTGATATTCTTCGCCTAGCTAGTGAACCAGTTCAAAGCGCCCAAGACGATTTCATCAACCAGCTTGCTGGAGGATTGCCCCAAGTCATCAACCTGAGTGCAGAGGAACGAGAGGTAATTGAGCGCCTTCAAGCCAGGGGCTTTGACCGTGCCCTTGTTATACAAGCCTTTTTGGCCTGTGACAGGAATGAAGAAATGACAGTAAAATATCTTCTCGATCAATCATGGTGATGATCATAACGATAATGAGGAAGTGTAGTCACCATCTAGACTTTATTGTGAAATTATGTAATTATATTTCTTATTAGAACTTATGTGTTGTATTCTTATTTTGTGAAAATGTGCATTAATATTTCGTAGCAGAACGATTGTTCATTAAAATTGGCATTGTATCAAAAGAATTTCATTGTTTTATTTTATTTTTAATTCTTTAGATGGTTATGTGTATTTATCTTAATTTTGAAATATAAAAATTATTTATATTGATCAAATTCTTTCTAAAATTATCATGCTTTTATATGGAATTTGATCATAGTAAAAATTTATAAAAATTATTTATATTGATCAAATTCTTTCTAAAATTATCATGTTTTTATATGGAATTTGATCATAGTAAAAATTTATTTAAGAGATGCAACTTTTATTATTCAATTCAGTCTTTGATTATTCATTTTTTTTTATTGGCAATTGAATCTTATTAGGAATGCAAATTTTGTTTTTCAGTTCAATCTGAATTAGCATAATTGAACTTTATTAGAAGAATTTGATCCATATAACACTTTCTAAAAAGATTTTAAAGAAGAATTTGATCAATGAAACACTATAGAAGAATGAAACTAGTTTTAAATATGAGTTCCTTTCAAAAAATGCCAAGTCCAAAAACCAGCTGTCAATAGAGGGGTAACGGAGAATCCATTAGTCCCGTGTAGTAGTGTGATAGAAATAAATGTAACAAGGATTACTAAAATGTTCCACCTACTAGAAAGTTCCTTCTCTAGAATGTTCCTATGTGGTAGATAGTACTATATAAAGAAGTAGAAGCAATGTAAATGAGATGTATTGTGAATAATATTGTAATTGAATCAAACATGGCTTCTGTAGTGATTCTTTCCATAAGGAATAATTAATGGTGTTACCGTACCTCAATGATTTTCTCTACAATTCTTATGTGTTCACTCTTGTGTTTATGGTATTTTTGTTTGGTATTTTTGAAGACAAGGGTTCAATGCTCAATATTAAGAGTTTCTTTTATCTCAGATCTATTGAGTTATATAATAGTAGGTATCTTCAGTGGGTTCATGAGTGAGGCTACTTGAAGTGGTTGGAATTCCTTCATGAGCTCCATTCAGACTTTGTGAGTACTAATTAGTTAAACTAGGTGTATGAAAAAATCATCTTATCATTGAAGTTATGCTCTACAACTCTAATCAATTCAACCCTTCCTTGGAAGGTATAGCATAGATGCACTCTATTATTAATCATATCTACATGAAAATCATATTTATGGTCGAGTATCATTGAGGTTTTTTTTCTCATGTCTTCTATTGAGTGAGTTTGGTGTCTCATGTGACTATTGGTAAACCATGGATTATCAATCATATGATTGATATATTAGGTAGAGAGGAATGATTTTCTTGACCACTTATTTATTTTTCAAACTGTAATCTACAAAAATGTTACAAGTTGATAGAGATATGCATTTAATTATGACTCATTTAATGGCAGTAGATTTTTGTGGATCATAGTCCATTTGATTAGAGATATGGATCATAAATTACCATGAATTAATAAAAATGATCATGATATCAACCATCAAAATTGTCCTATTGATCTATGACCTATCAATTTTACTAACTTTTCCACCATTTCCAAAAAAAATTAACACTTTTGGACTCTAATTTAATATTTATCAACTCACCATAGGTGACATGCCATGCATGTCTCTATTCCTATGGGCATGACAATATAACTTAAAGTTGTGTACTCCATTTTGAATGACTGTGGACACAAAAAAATAACATAAAGGCATGCACTTTGTTTTGAATGGTAGACCAAACTCAGAAGATTTGGAAATTCTCTCCCCCAACCCCCCTCCCCTAACCACAAAGGTTTTGTGTGAATTTTAAGCAAATGGAATTAAATGCATGATAAAGAAAACTTAGAATCAGTGCAATTGAATTTAAAACTAGCATAATTAAATAAAATTAAATATTGATGCAATTGTATTTAAAACAAGACCAACACAACCAATTGCTACAACCATAGGGTTGACATTTATTTGACTATAATGATATCAAAATGAAGAGATTGCATTGTATAATACTCCTCTTCTATGAATGAAGTAGTTTACTAGTATGGAGGGGTAAATGGTTTTAGGAAAACACCATTAACCCACCCCTTTCTAAGAATTTCATCCATTTGTGATAACATGACAACTCTCGAGTTACAAATTTCCATGATTAGGAAAGGACCTAACCAATGCATATTTGAGTTTTACTTGATGCTTCATGTATTTACTATTGTATAATAATATTGTATCTCCTTTTTTGAATATCTTGTGTTTATTGTGTTGGTCATGCCAAGCCTTCTCTTGTGCAATATAAAATGTTTGGTGGAACTAGGATAGGAACATGTCTTCTTCTAATTATAATATGTTACACACCAAAACACCCATATAGCATAAAAATATAAATAAAAGTAACTCCACACTTTGAGAATGAAAGAGAATAATGAATGAGAATCATATTCTCCTTTTACAATATAAAAAAGATGCAATATGATATGATAACTAAGACTAGGTCTCCTTGGTATATATAGGAGATAAATGGTACAAATACAATTAAAGGATCTAGCCACCAACCAATCAGGACAACACTAATATAACAACAAAAGTGTAATAACTCAATATATAGGGTTGTGTTTCCCTCAACATTTGATTAGATATGGATATTTCTGCATGAATGACTCATATTCCCATATCACCTCTTCTACTAGGAGGTTCTTCCACTTGACAAAGTACTCAATAATTGCTCGGTTTTGTAGTTTTTTTATCCTTATTTCAAGGATTTTTTCTAGTTATAGTATGATTTTCCTTTCTTGGTTAGTCTATGGTAAAATAGTATAAAAAAGGATCTTGACATCAATTACCTTGTTTAATCAAGAAACATGGAAGACTATATGCACTCATGAAGATCGAGGCAACTCCAATTTGTAAGCCATACTTCAAATCCTCTAGAACATCTTATAAGGACCATAGTACTTAGGTGCTACTTTATTTTCCTTATTTTGTTGCTTGAAGGACATCTGTTTGTTTGATTGTAGCCTCAAAAATACCTAATCCCCCACTTCAAATTCCCTTTCATTGTGATGTTGATATGCTTGTTGTTTCTTCTTATTTTGTGTTATAGCCAAGTTGTCCTTCAATAGTTGGAGAAAATCTCATTGGTTTGCTATGTGGTCCTCCACTACTTAAACCTTCACTTTCCCTCTCAAGTGTGATGTGATGGATGGAGGATGATAGACATAAATTTCCGTAAGTGGTGATATTTTCAATGAAGTATTGAATGACGTGTTTTACTACCATTCTGCCAAGAGAAACCACTTGACCCATTGTGTATATTTATCATATGCAAAGCAATAAACAATATAATTTAGTCCAAAAATTACCAATGAAAATTAGATCTCTATCGCTTATAATAATATTAGGCATTCCATGTAGCTTCTGAACCATTTCCATGAATGTTATAGCTATTGTACTTACTTTAAAAGGATGAGAAAAAGAGAAAAAAAATGGGCATAATTTGTGAGTAGATCTACCACTACCATGATGACATTCTTTCCTTCATAATTGGGTAGACTTGTAATAAAATACATTGAAACATATTCCCAACATTGACTTGGCATGACCAATGGTTATAGGAGACTTGGGGTATTGATTGTCTCTCCATTTTTCTATTGGAGAACCAAACATTCATCCACAAACTTTGAACATCAGTTTTAGGACCTTCCCACAAAAAATTCTCCTTGATCCCGTGGTAAGTTTTTAGGAACCCTAAATGTCCTCCCATATGATAACTATGGAATTTCAAAAGGACCTTTTGTTTGAGTTGGGAATTCTTACATAAATATAGGTGATCATGATACCACAATGAATCATTTTTCCACACAAATTTATCTAATTAACTTGGGTCATCTTGTAGTTTTTGAATGATCTTGCACACCTTCTAATTTTTCTTATGTTTTGTCCTAACTTCTTCCACACAATTAGATTGTGGAATCGAAATAGCACATAATAATCCCTTTGTGCCTTCTTCTTTCCTTCAAAGTGAATATGCCACCTCATTTTGTTTTCCTTTTCTGTAGATAATCTCAAAGTCATAGCCTATCATCTATGTAACCTATTGTTTTTATCTTTTGAAGTTAATCATTGTTTCAAGAAGTACTTCAAACTATCATGATTTGATTTTACCTTGAATTGTCTTACTATTAGGTAAGAGCACCATTTCTTAATTGAATGTAATATGGCCAATATTTCTTTTTTATAAATTGGTTTGAGTAAGTTATTTCCTTTAAGATGGTTGCTTTCAAAGGCAATGGGAATTCATTATTTAATTAAACCTACACCAATGCCATGCCCTAAGGAATCACACTCTGTAATAAAGTTTTTTGTTTTTAAATCAAGTGTAGCCAGGATAGGAGTTGTACACATAGCCTCCTTAAGTTTTTCAAAAACTTTGGTTGCTTCTCAAGCCAAATAAAATGCCTCATTTTTTAATAACGTTATTAAAGGTGTTGTTATTTGACCACAATTTTTAACAAACTTGTGGTAATAGCATGTCAATCCTATCGTGGTTATGTTATTGAAGACTAAGGCATCAAAAATTGGAATCTCATTAACACAGCAGACCCTAATGGATTTGGGATCTCAGCGCCCATCTTCGCCTCCTGCAACCACTGCACCCATTGTTGGCACTAGAATAATGAAGGAAGATGCAAATGCATATAATCAAGTAGCATCAACTCAGTTAGTAACCATAGAGGACACAACTCAGGCTAGACCTAATGCAGTTCCCTTAGATATTTTCCCATAGGGGCTTCCCAATTTTCCTACTGGAGCTAGAGTAGCGTCCATCGCTCAGGTTGGGCCTAATGCAGCCTAGTCATATGTTTTTCCACAGGGTCTCCCCAAGGTGCAAAGTGGACCTCATGTTTTGACTAATATTGAGATTCTTATTGAGGTTATTGAATTCGGCACTGAAACATATTGTTACACTGTATTAATTTTAACTCAACAAATTGGTTCACGCCTACTTACACACCAATGCATTTAATTGAGTATTACAAATTAGTGTAAATAAATGTAATAAAAGCACGAGTGCTCCTAACTACAACAAAAGAATCGCTTCCTTCAAGGATACCATTATCGTTATTGTTACTATTACAAGAACTTACAATGCACAATATGATATATTCACTAGTGCTTTCATTATATAAACTAAGAACCAATGCTTCATAATATGTATCATACACTTTGATGTGTAATATATATTTTTAAAGCCATGGTGCATATCAAGTTGTGGCACACTAGTGCCTATTGTTGATGGAAGCACCCCATTGTGTATCAATTTGTGGTGCACCAATGCTTATTGTTGATAGAAGCATCCACGAACTTTCAATATCTAAATTACATACAGGGGATTCAAAAAATGGTCATATGCATTAAATCTTACTATAGGTATTTGAAATTCCTAACACATATCAAAACATAGTGCACCAGTGTATATTATATATAATAGGGGCACTAATGTGCACTATTAATATCAGCGCACCAACAAAAAACCTCCTCTAGAACCTCGCCTAGAATTTTTAGTTATAGTGAAAATTCTTTAAAACCTCCACTGGCAATAGCGGTCCATTAGAAGTTTTAGTGGATATTTTGTTGATAATTTTGCTCAATCTTGTAACACTAAAAACCTCTAGTAGAAAAGTTGTTTTCATTGCAGTAGTTCCAAAATAAGGTTGGGGAGGTAATGAGCTCAATTGGAACATAATATTTTGAGACAATGAGCATCATTGAGTGGGATAAATTTCAGGAAAAAATTCCTATTAAGAGAGAGTTGTCAAAAGTTGTAAAGATGGTAAAAGTGCATGTCATTTTAGAAGTGGAGATAGGTATGAGGTGTTGTCTACAATTGAAAAGTAAATAGTAAAATGGTGAAGAGAAGACAAAAATGAATGTCAAATGCAAAAGGCGAAAACTAAAGTGGAGAAGAATATGGAAAAGAAAAGAAAGAAAATAAAGAGAACATTCAACGATTGTTGATTCATCAACAAAATTTTGAGAAAAATGTTGAAAATTTTCCAACCAATAGAGTCAGCACTTGGAATATGAAGCATTGTATTTGAAATTTGAACATTTAAGGAAATTGTAAGGGCAAAATATAAGGGGCATAAGAATAAATATAAGGTGTGGATGGCGATATAGAGACATAATAAGGTTCTATCAATCTAAAGAGGCTCCAGAGCATTGGCCATTGATTTCAATCAAAGCCTAGAGAATTATTTGTTGTAAAGTATGCTTTGTATTGAATATTCACATTGATTTCAATCAAAACTTACGAAATTAGTTTCTACAAATTATGTTGTGTATTGAATATTCATTCTCTATTAGTTGTGTATTCATTTCATTGCATGTTGATTGTGCGCTATTGTGCTTTTATTGTGTAATTTTGATATGCAACCCAAGGCTTGTATCACAATTTGTCTACTCCATCATAAGTCACCCATTCACTACATGTTTATTGTAAAGTAACCCATTCACTACATGTGTATTGTAAAGTAAATGCAAACCATAAAAACTTAAATATCCAAACCATCATTGTTGTTTTTAATAATTTACACAAAAATACACAATGAAAATAAAGCATAAATACATGAAATTTAAAACAAATAACATTTAAAACATTAGAAATTCCATTTATAAGTTATAGGAGAAACATGTACTTGAAAGTTGGTGAAACATCAGATTGCTTGTCATCCACATTTATAAAAAAAACTTTATTGTTAATAACTTTCTCAGAAATAAAAATGCAATCAATGTTGAGTAAACATTTTCACCAATGAACATGGAAAAAGATAACAGGTATGTGTTTTCTTATACCACCTCAAATAAAAAGGGAGGGAAAGGAGAACCTATGACGACCTGTATTGTGTAGTCATTAAATGTGTTTAGGTGACCATGTAAACTTTATTGTATCTTATAATGGGGTCATGTTTGTTTGTCTTTTCTCTGTCTATAATTCTATAGATTGTAAGGTGTAGCTTAGGAAACCAAAAGATTATACAATTTAATATTTTTTAATTATATTGGGATTTGAAATATATTTATTTTTTTACACTAAAAGATTATGATTATGCGAAAATGTGTTGTTATTTTGAAATGGTGTTTCTTGTTTACAGAGGAATAGGTATGACAATGTTCGTAAAGTAAATGTCTATTAATACTCTCCTGAAAGTAGAGATAAATTTATAAATATTTAAATACCTTAAATATTTATTTTTTCATTCACACCATGATGATGGGAAAGACGACCATTAATTTGGCACCTCGCACTGACATATGTCACTACATTACTTGTTACATAAATCCTTTCGAGACCATCCATTCCCTCTCATCTAGTATGGTGTAAGTTTATAATAAATTTTTAAAATAATTATAGTGTAATTATCTAAACAAAAATTTACT
Organism: Picea engelmannii; assembly: GCA_009831015.1. NCBI lineage: Eukaryota > Viridiplantae > Streptophyta > Pinopsida > Pinales > Pinaceae > Picea > Picea engelmannii. Next base: position 146,601 of record ML792793.1, on the reverse strand, counting down.
TAAACTTTTTCTAGATATGACTAAATAAAATTTACATACTCTTGAGGTAAAATTACTCAAGATATAACATGTAACAAACAAATGAGCATATGTACAATATAAAAATTGAGGGTAACTTTGTATTTTGACACTGTATGAATTTACATACTCTTGAGGTAAAATTACTCAAGATATAGCATGTAACAAACAAATGAGCATATGTACAATATAAAAATTGAGGGTAACTTTGTATTTTGACACTGTACGTTTGGATTATGGGAAACACCCAAAATTTGTAACAACAAAATCACTAGCACCGTCATCAATTTGGATATTTCCATTCTTTCTCTTTAAAAGCCTTTGTTATAGAAGATCCTTAATCCATTGAATACTCTGTTGTTTCTATTTTTAGTTAAAGTGCAATCAATGAAGATAGAGATATAGTGCACATCAATTAAAAACATATCTTAAAATTTTGATTCTACTATAAGATATTTTCATTCTCTTTAAAAGCTTGTGTTAGAGGAGATCTTTAATTCATTGAATACTATGTTTTTTCTAATTTTTTTAGTCAGAATGTAATCAATGAAGATAGAGTCATATATTTCCATTCTCTTTAAAATCTTTTGTTAGAGTAGATCGTTAATCCATTGAATACTTTGTTTTCTTTATTTTTTTAGTCAGAATGCAATCAATGAAGATAGAGATATAGTGCACATCAATTAAAAACATATCTTAAAATTTTGATTATGCACGTCAATTAAAAACATATTTTAAAATTTTGATTCAGCTACAGGATAGGAAAACAAATGCAACACAAGACATAGAAAGCTAATGATGATTCAAGAGGTTAGCAAAGAGCACACATTTTCTCAATGTTCAAGTATGACACTTCTTACTTATTACACATAGTTCCAAATTACAATTCACATTTAACATTGAAAAGTTCAAATAAGCCTATACAGAAGCATTCATAAAACTATCAAACCCATTGAGAGATGGCATGATTCAAATATCATACTCCAGAGTCACCAATGATAATTAAGCTTTGGCAATGGAAGTTATGCTCGAGGCCTATAGTTTAGGATATAGTTTAATGCTATTAACATGACATGAATCCAAATTCAGACCCATGAAACAACATAATTTATATGCAATAATGATAAATTATAAATGCTAGATGTAATACTACAACTCTATTGTATATAATCTCCAATATAATAAACAACACAAATCAATTGGCCTTGATAAATAGAGCTATGAACATTCAAACCATTATTCTTTGCAAACATGTTGAGGCATATCCAAAAGGATATAAGTAATTTCATGACTATCAATTTGCAAAGAGAACTCAAGGAAAATAGCACCTTGCCAGTGCATGATAGTACCAATAGATCATAACTCTGACTACTCTACGGGTCAAAAAATGAGTGAATTATGACAACTAATAAAATGTGTAAAACTTCCTCATGTAGATAGTAATCAATACAACATGCTCAACCATAACCTATTTTAAATCCTAAATTAATTATATTCTTGAGATGATTACATGGACAAAGGGTAAGCTTATTTTCTTATATGATAAAAAAAAAAATATTTGACTATGTTTTTGGTCTTGATGATGGTTATAAAATTATTCCATCCTATCCCAATTGATAGGAATTTTTGGAATAGTAGTCATGAAAAATTATCTTCTATATCTAATGTGGGTTCAAAACTTCCTACCAAGTTGCAATTGTGCCAACTCTTAACAGTGTGCCAAGGAGCATGGCTTACACTTATAAATAAATAGAAATACCATGCATGTAGTAACCTATTATCATTCTCAGATGGAGCTTTATTTTGAATTTTCCTGACTGCAGAGATTGGTTGACATTGTGATAGTGTCAATTGGCCAATTGGTCTTTGAATAATGATAGACAGTCCATTGACTATGGTTGTTTCTCAACTATTTCCAGTTGGCGTCGTGACCTTATTCTAAGGAATGACTTATTCCAACATTGCATGTCATGTAGTTTCAAAGATTGTCACTATCAGCATCCTAAGAAACCATTCAGGGCATGTGGTAAATACTAGTAATTAAAAGAATCCTTCACTTATACATAGTCAGTGCTACTGAATTTTCAATATGCAATCTATTATACTTATTGGAAAACAATTATTTTTTTATTTTTCTAGATTCATTCATAATCTTGGATCTGCCACATTGTCACAAATATGCATTATTGGAGATAATTTGACACTCATCAATATCTCATAAGGGCATTGATATCCTTTCTACTTAGGCAAGAGTCATACCTTTACACGAGATAGTAAGGGATATTACATTTTTTGTTGTGTTCCAAATTCTTAAAGTATCATAACAGAACAGAAGTACACCATGTACATCAATGTGAATGTGGAGCACAACTCCAAGATATATAAGTTACACAATAACTCCTTAAATAATAGGAGAACCTCCTACAAATAACCAAATACATCCATACATTAAAATTCACATGTCTACAATAATGAATACATGATTTTTATATATACCTATTCACACCTACACATGAGGGTCATTTACTATTAGGCTGGCCATATTACATATATATTTACACATTACATGTACATTTATCCCCATACATACCCCCATTGTGGTCATATCATATACATTTAACCCTATATATTCCTCATTTGGGTCATAACATAGTACCCCCCTTCAAAAATCTTTATCCTCAAAGCTCTGCAATTAAAGGCTTCTCGTGTGATGAAACCAAGTAATATGATTTCCGTATTTTCATGATTTCTTCTTTCCATTGATGATGATACATCCATCCAAAATCAATTATTTTCGATCGTAATCCTTGGTGGCTAGTTGTTGCATAATTTTATTTCCCTTGATTCCATGTATTCTTGTTAAAGCTTCTCCAATTTGTAGTAGATGTTGATCTATGATAATATCTTGTTGAATAATGGTTTTGTGATGCCATGTTACATGAATATTGATGAGTATTCCATCTTCTTCCTTGATAATATTGATCTTCTTGTCTCCCTTGAAATGTTTCTTGATAATGAGGGTGTCGATATGGTTTCACATTTAATGATTTTTCTTCATTTTGCACACCCATTTCATCTATCTTCTTTTCATAGACAATGGAATCCTCTATGTTCTTTGTTTGGTCTTTGATTACTCTAGTCTTGTAGATAATGTCATCATATTGGGCATGTACATCCTCTAGATGAAGTTCAACTTCTTCAAGTATCTTCTAGTGACCTTATTGAATCTTCTCTTATTTCTTCTCTTGGAGCTGCAATTTCACCCCATGTAAAAAATGTTGACGTCCTTCTTCAATTCTGGAATGCATTTCTAATTTTACCTCATCAATATTTAGGGATTCTTCAACCTTCTTGGAAATTTCCTCTTCAATTATTTTGGTAGATTCTCCATCCAATATCCTTGTTTCTTCTTGATTTTGATAATTCTTATTTTCTGCTTTCAATATCTTAACCTCATCCAATAGTTTTGTATTATGGTTTCGTAATATGCATACCTCTTCATATTTATTTTTCCATTCTTCCATTGAATCATTTGTTTCCCACTTTGTTTTTCTACTATTTTCATGCTTTAGGTTCTTAACCTCCTTAATGGGTGATTCATTAAGGGATTGCATCTTGATGAACTCATCGTTTTTATTTGTAATATATTTTATTATATTCTCATTATACTTTTGCAATTTGTAGACATTTTATTTTGATTCATTTAACTCCTCTTGAATGGTATACATGTCCTCCCTTTTTGTATCCCTAATCCATGTATTTGAGAAGAGTTCTTCAAAATTTTCCCATGTGATGTTCACTCTAGTATCATTATCAATACTCATCCACCATTTACAAGCTTAACCAAACAAATGTATTTTTGTCATTAAATCATTTATTCCATATTTCTTTACTATCTTCAACCATTCCATAGGTTTGATTTCATCTTCATCTTCATTTCCACTAAAGCAAGGTATTTCCATTGATTCTTAATTGAGGTCTAACCCAAATCTCAACTTACAACCTTAATATATTAGGAATAATGATCTCAAATAGTTATAATCCACGTTCCAACATAATCTTCTATGTTTAATTTTTCCAATGGATTTTGAATCAGCTCAATCAGACATCCCAATGAAAAGTAATGATAGTTTTAAGTAAACATACATTTGAAACCGTGATTTGGAGTCTCTCCTCCTAGCCGACCTTCCTTCTAATGTATTTCTAAAATTTTGCCCTTTCTAAGTCTAAAATTTTATCCTATAGTACTATGATATGTCTTCTCTGAAATGTCATGGGCCTGACCAAAATTTTATATTCTAAGTGAAATTTATAGTAACTTCCCAAACCTTGTTGATATTTTGATTGTTCTGGAGAGCAAACTTGTATAGAATGCCATGTGTCCAATATTTGATACTTGATTCTAAAAATTGTATTAAAAATATTACGGAATGTCCTCTTTCAAATGCAACTAGTCTCACTGAATTTGGATCCTCTGAAGAATATATGACGTTTTTACCTGGAACACTTATTTGAGAATAGTAATAGGACTAGTCAACAACCCTATCTTCTACAGGGTATATCTCTGAAATTATAACTACCCAAAACCTAGAATTTGTACCACATGTACCTCACTTTGTCTCCTAAATAAAATCCAAGTTTCACTATCAGAAGTGGCCCACAAAAAAAAATTATAGAGAAAATTCCTACATGAGTTTCTTGAAGAAGAAAAACCCTAGGATCGGTGCTCTGATACCAAATGTAATGATCCAAATGATTAAAGTATCATAACAGAACAAAATTACACACCATGTACAACAATGTGAACGTGGAGCACAACTCTAAGATATATAATTTACAAAACAACTCCTTAAATAATAGGATAACATCCTCCAAATAACCAAATACATTCATACATTACAATTCACATGTCTACAATAATGAATACATGATCTCTATATATACGTATCCACACCTACACATGAGGCCCATTTACTATTAGGATGACCCGATTACATATATATTTACACATTACATGTACATTTAGCCCTGTATATACCCCCTGTAAGTTTTAAACCTGCAAAGTAAAGCAATGCATATAGATTCTTAAGCAAGACCGAAATTAATCAATGGTTCATACACAGAGTACACAGAGATTTTATACTCGAAACCCTCAACCGGGAAAACCTTTCTTATATTCATTATATCGAATTTCACCATTCACCATACAATATATACAATGTTTTTAGGTATTCTGTAGATACCAAAACCCTAATCCCTTAATCCGGGAATAATTTACAAATCCGCTAAAAATAGAAAAATCTGCTAAAAATAGCATAAACCGCCCAGACACAGGGATCGTCAGACGCAGTTGTCGTATCTGACATGCCCACACACACACACATGCAAAGAATATAACACATACCCAACATTCTCCCACTTGTTGTTTTCTTTTCATCTAGGGGTCCAGGGGATTATGTAGTCAATAATCCAGGGCAGCAATGCCCATTGTTACTCTACACCAGGAGAACTTTTCTGTGCTCACAGACTTTGTCAATGAATCTACAACATTCTTCAAAGTGTCAACCTTTTCTAGTAACACCTTATTTTCCTCAACCATGTCTCTCACAAAGTGATACTGAACATCCATATGCTTTGTCTTCGAATGATAAGTTGGGTTCTTTTCCAGGAATATTGCACTCTGACTGTCACAATCTATTCTCATTTCTTGTTGTACCAACCCAATACCTGAACATAATATTTGTAACCATACTGCTTCCTTGCTTGCATGAGTGGCTGCCATGTATTCAACTTCTGTAGTTGAGAGTGCCACTATAGCCTGTCTTTTGCTCATCCAACTGATTGCTCCTCCAAATAGGTTAAACACATACCCACTTGTAGATCTTTTGAGATCCAAATCTCCAGCCCAGTCTGCATCAACAAAGCCATGTATGTCCACCACTCTATCCAATCTCGGTCTTCCTTGGTAGCACAATCCATAACTGGTGGTGCCACGAAGATACCTGAAGACCCTCTTTACTGTTGTCCAATTCTTCTTCCTTAGTTTTGACATATACCTGCTCAAAACTCCCATTGCATGTGCAATGTCCGGTCTAGTACAAACAATTGCATACATCAAACTGCCAACTTCACTGGCATATGGAACATGGGACATGTCCTCTTCTTCTTCCTGTGTCTTGGGACACTGATCTGCAGACAACTTTACACCTATAGGAATAGGAACCTTGACCGGTTTACTTCCATGCATATTAAACCTCTGCAATATCGTCTCA
>ML792793.1:123250-135352 GCA_009831015.1 Picea engelmannii | reverse complement strand
TCTCCCATTTTAATTTTTCATGCATGATTGGTAGCAAGAAAATACCAACACAACTTCTTTCTAGTTCCAAGAATGTAGGGAAGGTAGCTTGCTCATTTTTGGGTAGTGATGGCCTAGATTTAGGGATTTGTTTGCTCCACTCCTCTTAATCTCTTTTAACTTTGCAAACTTAGTTTTTAAAATAAGTGAAAGTTCAAGGTAACATAAGATATATATTTTTAGGAATAAGACCCCCTCACCTTTCCCCTCTTATGGTATCATAGCCCCTTTATGTGCTCTTGTTCTACCAACCTTGGTCATTTTTTTATTATTTGCTTAAATAAAATACTTACAATATTCACATCACCATGGTATATCTACCTCATGGTGTTAGTAGAGAAGAAATAAAATATTGATGCAAAACATTTAACAATTTTAATTACAAATGTTTCAAGGAGTAAAATTGGGATATCACATCCTCTCCCCCTTGGAATAACACCATCCTTAGTGTTCCTTCATTGTATAAATATATATGATGAAAACATGGATGGATATTCCTCTCTCATGGCATCCTCCATCTCTCAAATGGCCTAATTTGGCCCAAATTGCTTCTATTGGACTTTTACTTGAGGGATGGCTTAGTTCCATAGCAATGCTACTTTCTTGTCTAATATGTATAGGGGTTCTAGCTGGAAATATCCCTTTGGTTCCACCTGGATTATAGTCCAATCAACAACATTAAAAACATTACATGTTTTAATATTTGCAAGCAAGGAAAGTTTATAAGTTATTGGTCCTATCCTTTCCAAATTTTCAAATGGGCCACAAAATTTGTGTACAAGTTTGACATAGGATCCAAGATTCAGGGAACTCTTTTGTGGTTTTACTTTGAGATACACATGTTCTATGACAATGAATTCTCTATGCATTATGTTTTTGTTTGTATAAATTTTTTGTTTATATTGGATTGTCTTCAGGGGGTTTTTTTATCTTAATGACTTCTTGCTCCATTTCTTTCAACATTTCTAGTACAAGTGTAATTCCATTTACTGGATTGTCCTAACATACTGGTGTATCACATCTTCTTCCATAAAGTGCCTCAAAATGACTCATTTGCAAATATGATTGGTAACCATTATTATAGGAAAATTCTACCAAATGCATGTAATCTTCCCATTTTTTTGGTTTATTCGTGACATACATGTGAAGCATGTTGTTTAGTATTTGATTTTTCATTTTTGTATACTCATCTATTTGTGGATGATCAATAGTGATGAAATCTAACTATGTACCCAATCCTTCAAACAATCCTTTCCAAAATATTGATGTGAAATTTCAATCTCTATTAGATATAATCGTGATAGGTATTCCATACAATCTAAAAATTTATGCAATATTGAATGCTTCAAATGTGGAATTTATAGGGATAAATTGATTATCATTACTTAATTTTTCAAATACAACCATGGTAGCATCATGGTGTCTTATTATTTTCATCAATCATGTGATAAATTCCATGGTGATTACTTCCCATTTCCATTCAAGAATTGATAAAAGTTGTAACAAACCTACTAAGTGTTTATGTTCTACTTTAACCTATTGGAATTCTATGCATATTGCGATATAGTCAGCAATTTCCTTTTTCATTTCAGGCCAATAGTATTGTTTCCCTGATGAAGCAATCATTTTTCGGTAACCTAGTTGTCTTGAGTAAGGTTTATTATGCATTTCATCCAAGATGATTTTATTTAACTCCATTGAATCATGAATGTACAATATATCCTTATAAACTATCAATCTTTCTTCAATCATCTAATAGTCATCATATTTTTGTTCTGGTGGCTCTTGTTGTAAACCTTTTTTTATTTGTAGGAATTGGGTATCCCCATACAAAGCTTATTTTATTCTAGACTTCAAAGAAAATTCACAAGTATTGATAGTTGCTAAGCATATCACTTGCATGCTCCTACTAAGTGCATTCGCTACACTGTTTTATTTTCCCTTTGTGTGTCTGATTTCAAGATAAACTCACTAATAAATGATAACCATCTTGCATATATATCATTCAAGTGACGTTGATTGAAAATATATCTTAGTCCACTATGGAATGTCATCAAAAACAAAATTCTACCCATCAAGTAGTGATGCCACATTTTTAATGCATGAATTATGGCTACAATTTCTAGGTCATGGGTAACACAATTATTTTCATGCTCTTTCAATTTTATAGATTCATAACTTATCATGTGATTATATTGTATAATAACTCCACCCAAGCCTTCCTTACATGCATTTGTGCATAGTGTGGAATATTTGTTTGGGTCTGCAATTTTAAGAACTAGTGTGCTAGTTAAAATATGTTTCAATTGTTGAAATATTTCTTCCATTTGGTAGACCACACAAACTTTACTCATTTATTTTGTAAAGAAGTTATGGGATGGCCAATTTTTTAAAATCCCTCAATGAATCTCATCCAGTATCCTACAAGTCCCATAAATGACCTCACATTTTTCACATTCTTCGAAGTGGGCTAGTTCATAATGGCCTTGATTTTTCTGGATCAATTGAAATTCCATGACCTGATATAACGTGTCCCAAATACTATATTTTTATTTGATAGAAATCACATTTATTGAAATTGGCATAAAACTAATACTTTATCAATATATGAAAAACCAATTTGAGATGTTCCTCATGTTCTTCCTCGGATTTAGAGTAGATAAGAATGTCATTAATAAAGACCAATACAAACTTGTCCAAGAATTTATTGAAAACAATGTTCATAAGACATATGAATGTGGATGGTGCAATGATAAGTCCAAATGGTACCACCATAAATTCATAATGACCATACCTTTTTCTAAAATTTGTCTTATGAATATCCTCATATTTGATCCTAACTTGATGATATCTTGATCTCAAGTCAATTTTTGAAAATACTTTTTCCCCTCTTACCTGATCAAACAAATCATCAATCCAAGGTTAAAGGTTTTTTTTTTCAATAACACTTTGTTCAATAATCAATTCATAATCTACGTCTACCATCATTTTTCTTCATAAATAGTAATGGTTCTCCCCAAGGAGACACACTTGGTCTAACATACCCTTTTTCTAATAGTTATTTAAGTTTCATTTTCAGTTCCATCAACTCAAGTGTACTCATTATGTACAGAGCTCTAGATATAGGTGCAAATACTAGAATAATATCAATTGATAAAACAATATCTCTCATAGGAGGTAAACTAGGTACCTCATATGGAAATACATACTTAAATCCTTGGAGTGTTGAATAGTCTTCGAATTTTGACCCTTTATTTATAGCTAACTCCAATACATGAACTGCATATAACTGAAAACCTTTTCTAAAACTCATTTCTAGCAATAAGGGTGCAATATATCTTATAGAGATGGATCTCAGAGTACCTTTCACTAAAATTAGATTCCCCTCAGCATCTATACACTCAAAAGTCTTATTGTAGTAGTCCAACCTTAATTTATGGGTTGCTAACCAATCCATGCCAATTAAGACATCATATGAACCCAAAGGTAAAATATTCAAATTCACCCTTATGAGTAATTCATTCATTTCCACTGGGAAAGATTCTATCAACTCACTTTTTGTCCTCTTAGTTCTTGTAGCCAAGTGAACTAAACAATATTTCTTATGTTTTCACTTTTGAATAATACACGACTCAACAATTTTAGGTGCAACATAAGTGTGACTATATCCTAGGTCAATTAAAATAGAAATAGCTTCCTCAACAATCTTACCATAAAATTCCATCACTAAATCTTGGTGGTCTACTCATCAATCCTCCGATGCATCATATATTTTAGGAATTTATGTCATTCATTGTTGCATCTTCTTGTCTATTGTAGGTAGTCTTAGTGGTTTCCTTCCTATGAGGATATTCCTTGAGAATATGTTCTTCTCTGTATCCCTAACACCTCATAGCCCTTTCCAAGGCTCCTTTGGATTTCCTCCAAATAACTTTGTTGGTTTCTTTCCACTTTGAGATGGAAAAAAAGTTGGAAGCTACTTGTGTCGAATAGTTTGTCTTAAAACTTATTGATTGATTTTTATTATTTTGAGCCTTAAATCCATTCTTTCTCTAATCAAATTTCTCCTTTTCCTTTTCCTTTTCCTTCTAAATCTTATTAAGTTTTGGTTTATTTTTGCTTTGTTCATAGAAGTATTTATTCTTTCTTATTGTCTCATCAAGACTCTTAGGCTCATCAAATTAAATCATATCCTTTTAATATTGAGTTAGTCCACTAAGGAAACATTCAATTTTCACTTTCTCGTATTTGATATATGGAACATACCTTAACGATTCCAAAAATATACTTGCATAGGCATCCATGGTTTATTGACCCAATTTCATTTCATTAAATTCCTTAATATTTCCATCATAATACCTTTCTAATAGATATTTTTGACGAAAGTAATTTTGAAATTGCTTCCAAGTGGTTTTCCTTTCACTGGTCTTCTTAATATTCATGAGATCTTACCACCAAATGGATTTTCTACCATTCATGTTGTAAATGGTCACTCTAGCCTTCATGTTTCCAGAGCATGTTCCTACAAATACTTCCTTATTCCAAGAAGCCATGCCTCGACTTCCTCACCAAACTTCACCTCACCGTTAAACGTAGGTGGTTGTATCTTCCGAAACTCCCCCTATAAGTAATCTTTGGGAAATTTATTCTTCTTATGTCTAGAAGAAGGTTTTGATCCATTGCTAATGGAATCATCATAGTTAGTTGTATTATGGCTTGAATAATTTGATGTTGTATAAGTATCATCACTGGAAGTCTAAGTCTTAATACTATGAGACCTCTTCCTTGAAGGATTTTTACCAATGTTACTTGATATTTGTCCTTGGTGCATGTTTTTATGAATCTCAATCAAGCTTTGTACTAAAGCAACATTTTGTTCATTTTGTTCCTCTTGATATTTAACAATCTTCTCATTATCCTCTTTACAACTCTAAATTTCCACCCTCAAACTTCTCATAGTATTTACCATGTTTGGAGGAGTCTCCACATGTCTCCTTTCACTAGTCTCATATTCATGGATGTTTTTTGAATCTTCCATAATGTCACGTACTCTGTGTCTTTCAATCTCTCCATGAAAACAAGACATTGTAAGGTGTTAGGTTTCCATAAAATAACAATGAAATCATTTTCATCCATACCTTGAGCCCATGCATCCCCTAGTGCTATAACTTTAGGCTCTAATACCAATTTGTGATGTTCCTATACTTAAAAAAAATTATACTATAATTATCTAAACAAAAATTTACTTAAATTATTTCCATATTTGACTAAATAAATTTTACATACACTTGAGGTAAAATTATTCAAGATATAATATATGTAGCATATAAAAATTGAACATAACTTTGTATTTTGACATTGTATGTCTAGATTTTGGGAAACAACCAAAATTCGTAACAACAAAATCATTAGCACCATCATCGATTTGGATACTTCAAAAGCGTATATTAGAGGAGATCATTAATCCATTAGTTTCCAAAGAGAACTCAAGGAAAATAACACTTTGTCGCTGCATGATAATACCAATAGATCATAGGTTTAACCACCCTATAGGTGAGAAAACAAGTGCATTATGAAAACTATAAAAGGTGTAGTACTTCCCCAGCCAGATAGTAAGCAATACAACATGTTCAACCATAATTTGTTTCGAAGCCTGAATTAATTATATTCTTGAGATGATTACATGGACAAAGGGTAAGAATATTTTCTTATATGATAATAAAAAGAGTTTTGAATATATTGTTGGTCTTGATGAATGGTTATCAAATCCCTCCATCCTATCCCAACTGACATACATTTCCGGAATAGTAGACAACATCAAGAAATATATCTTCCATATATGATGTGGTTCAACACTTCCTACGTACCGAGTCACAATCATGTCGACTCTTAACAGTAGTGTCATGGAGCACGACTTTCACTTATTAATAACTCGAAAGATCATGCATGTGGAAACCTATTATCATTCTTAGGTGGATCTATATTTTGAAGTTCCATGACTACAAAGATTAGTTGATAATGTGATAGTGTAAATTGGCCAATTGGTCTTTGAATAATGCTAGACAATTCATTGACTGGGGTTGTTGCTCAACCCTTTCCACTCAGCATCATGACCTTAATCCAAGGAATAACTTATTGCAACATTGTATTTCATATGGTTTTGAAAAATTGTCACTATCAACATACTAAGAAACCATTCAAAGCAGGTGGTAAATGCTAGTAAGTAAAAGAAGCCTTTGTTTATACATAGTTAATGTTGTTGAATTTTCAATATGCAGACTGGTATATTTATTGGCAAATATTTTTTTTTAATTTTGATAATTCATTCAAAATCTTGGAGCTAACACATTTCCACAACACATACATTATCAAAGAACATGTGAGACTCCTCTCTATCTCATAAGGGCATTGAGACTCTTTATGCTTAAGTAAGAGTCATACATTTTCACAAGCTAGTAAGGGACATTATCATTGCTATGCTCAAGTACATAACCTTTTGTAGGGATTGGGTAATTTATCCTAATAACCTTGTCTTCTAACTCGGGTACACAAGTTTCTTTGGATGTTTAATCATACTTTTTGATGAGTGTTCATACACAAAAATAAAGAGTAAGAGAGCATGTATAAGCTAGCTTTAAATACTAAATAAAAGAAAAAAAAATGGAATCCATGGATTGGATGGCACTAGAGCATGCAAGATAAGTGAATATATGATATGCCATATATTCAAATTTACAAATGTAGACATTTCCTATGGGAATGAGACCAAATTATTGAATTGCAAACCATGAAGCAAGAATTCAACATCAGTTGGTAAGATCAAAATTCAATATATACTTAAGATATTGTAAAACAAAATGGAAACATTACAAAGTAGGACAAGATGTTAGATCAGGTCATGAGCATTGAAGACCTTGAAAGAACAACAAAGAAAATGCAAACAATGAAATATTTGGAAAAGGAAATGTAGGAATGAACCAAAGGAAAAGAACACAATTAAGTCTTTGGCGAGTTTGTTCTATGGTAAATTAAGTCTTTTGTTTGTTATTCCCCTCTAAAACTTCCTCTCTTTGTCCTTCTAAGAGGTACCTCTCTCCCATTCAAATTTTTAATGCATGATTGGTAGCAATAGAATCCCAACACAACTTATTTCTAGTTACAAGAATGTAGGGAAGACAAATTGCTAATTTTTAGGGAGTGATGGCCCGGATTTCGGGATTTGTTTCCTCCACTCTTGTTAATCTCTTTTAACTTTTCAAACTTAGTTTTTAAAATAAGTGAATGTTCAAGGTAAAATAAGATATATTCTTTTAAGAATAAATCCCCCTAGGCCCCCTCACATTTCCCCTCTTCTCATATCATAGCCTCTTCAGGCGCTCTTACTCCATCAGCCTTAGTCATTTTTATTATCTGTAGAAATAAAATACTTTCAATATTAGGACAAGATGTTAGATCAGGTCGTGAGCATTGAAGACCTTGAAAACACAACAAAGAAAATGCAAACAATGAAATGTTTGGAAAAGGAAATGTAGGAATGAACCAGAGGAAAAGAACACAGTTAAGTCTTTGGCGAGTTTGTTCTATGGTAAATTAAGTCTTTTTTTGTTATCCCCCTCTAAAAATTCTTCTCTTTGTCCTTATAAGAGGTCCTTCTCTCCCATTCAAATTTTTAATACATGATTGGTAGCAATAGAATCCCAACACAACTTATTTCTAGTTACAAGAATGTAGGGAAGACAAATTGTTAATTTTTAGGGAGTGGTGGCCTAGATTTAGGGATTTGTTTCCTCCACTCTTCTTAATCTCTTTTAACTTTTCAAACTCAGTTTTTAAAATAAGTGAATGTTCAAGGTAACATAAGATATATGCTTTTAAGCATAAATCCCCCTAGGCCGCCTCACTTTTCCCCTCTTCAGGCGCTCTTACTCCATCAGCCTTGGTCATTTTTATTATCTGTAGAAATAACATACTTGCAATATTCACTGCACCATGGTATATCTAATTCATGGTGTTAGTACAATAGAAATAAAATATCCATGCAAAATATTTAACAATTTTAATTATAAATATTTCAAGAGTAAAATTGGGATATTACAGTGCCCAAGGTGTAGGCCAGTCGATGACAGAGTGTTCTATTAAGGCACTTCATGATGTTAAAGTCACCGGTTCGATACCTATGGGGACAAAAAATCCAGCCATGCTAAGGGTTGGTGTGGCTCATCTCGGGTGTGATCCTCGGGTGATTTTGACGGCTTAGATGCCCCTGAGTCGCGATTTCTTAACCACAGGTTAGTCCCACATGTTCGGACAAACTAACAAACAAACAAAAAAAAATGGGATATTACAAAGTTATTCATCTTGTGACCATATAATAAACAATAACATTCATATTTATTAAAAAAAAAATATTATATTAATGGTTCTATCATGTCTTATATACTCTTTATGACTTATTAAATAATTTATATAAGTATCATGTGTGTAATTCAAAGCTTGAAAGGTTCCATTTTTAGATTATGGAGTTGTTTCAGTTTGCTTCATAGAGAGACAATGCAAATCCTCATATACATTGGATGAATAGAGAAGGATTTTCATACAAAAGGATGCGTAAGGGATTGTGAGATAATATAGCTTATGCTTGTGTTACCTTCTATGAACTCCTTTTGAAATATACACTTATTGCATTGAGGGGTGCTTTCTACAACCCAATATGGGGAAGATTGTGTAATTGTTCCATGCTCAACCTAGAGTTGACATGTGTCCCTTTAAAAAAAAAAAAAAAAAAAANTTAAAAAAAAAAAAAAAAAAAACCATGGTGGCTTTAATCTAAAGTTTAAAAACAAAGAGAAATATATATTTAGTTAGTTTTAATTAAAAATATTATGAAACATGAAGAATCTTTTTGTGTTAGTTATGCTATATAAGATATGGGGAAGACTTACAGAAACTTATAAGTGAGTTGCAATTTGTAAAACATTATAAGCATCCACAGGTAAATTTTGAAATTATAAGATTTCTGTATTGTAATTTTTTGTTGGTTTTTCAACATAATTAATATTTCTCTATGTATTTGAAATCGATATAAAAGGGATGTCTATGTCTTCAAAATTGAGAAATTGAGAAAATGGTGAGAGATTGTTTCATAGATTCAACTAAGAAAAAATGTATTATAATGAATCAAACATGCTAGATCCATCCATCTCGAAAAATTGTGCATTCATGTATTATAATTCCAATGGCTTATCAGCTCATTGTCTCATAGTATGATAGCTACATGAATGCCTAGTTTTAATGCATTGCCTCATAGTTCCATGCCTAATTTTATAAGGCAATGCATTAGATAATAGTTGGGCAGATTTATCATGGTTTTAGGGTGACGAATTATATTAACAAGTTGTAAAGAGAAACAAAGTAAATTGTGAACATTTCCTTATCCATTGATCTGATTCAATGGGAAATTATTTCCCTTAGATGATAATTATGTAATGTAATATAAATCCAAATCTCAAATGCCAACTCTTTGTAATATCAAAATACTACACAATCTCACTATATTACCAAACTGGGGAATCATTTTGTTTAGAATAGTCCAAGGTATTCTTTGTAGTTTTCAAATAAGGTTATTTGATAATTATAGGAATAAATTCTATAGTCGAAAGTAGCATACACTTTTCCTCCCCATAAATTGTTGATCTTAGCTAGGAAGATGAAGTTAAACAAAAAATGGGATATTTGGGTATATGTTTGTGATACAAATTCATTAAATCATTTTTTCATTAAAAAGAAGTTTACAAAGTTTAATTTCATGGTAAGTGGATTGGACCTGCATGAGATTTTTTCCAAGGAAACCCCTGCAGAAAACCCTCTGATGGGTGGTAAATGAGGTAAATCGTCGTTTCTAATTACGGGGCCTAAAACAGTGGGGACATTGAGTGAGGCCCAACAATATCTACAATATGTATGGTTGGGGACTTGACCCTGAGACCTCTTGATTTATAACCACAACATAAATCCACTCGAGCTAACCCATCAGGATAGGATTGGACCTACATAAAATATTTGCAATTTCCATGTATTTTCCAGTGTTTAAGAGTTAAATGCATTACTCATATTTTATGAAATTTTGTAGTAGTGCATGTATCTGTTATAGTAAGGAGGTTCCAGTGTGTCACAATGAACAATGATGAATGAATGAATTTATGATAAGGAGAAATGGGTAGTGTGGGATTACATATGCATTGTACTCATTAACATGGGGTCTTATTATTATTTGGTAGATGCAGATATGAATAACTTGTTGCACAATTGGTGGGTAAAGACTAGCATTAATCAAGGTTGGTGCATCACTTATTCCTAAGATTATTATACATGAGCTTCACTAACATAATCACATTAATTAGGGTTTCCCCATCAGGGGAATTGACCCATATGCAGCATTTACCAACTATCTAAATAACAAGTTGTGTCATTGGTGGGTAAAGACCACCATTAATCAATGTTTCTACACTTCTTATTCCTGACATGACTATGTTAAAGCTTCACTAACATAATCATATTAACTATTAATTCCCCACCAAGATATTCCTCTTTAGTTTACCTAATCATCAATGATTTTATGTGAATATGGCTATGTAAAACCATTTCAAAACTATTTGTTTTATATCTTAAAACCAACCTACTTGCTTTGAAATTAGTATACTACTCCAATAATTAAGACGTTATGGATTCCATGAATATTGTTGAATCATGTGGTCTATCCAAAAATGTTGATGTCTTGAAAATATCATAAGTGATGCATAAGTTATGGATTTTATAGTGCAAGAAAGCAATATCTATCATAGTGAAATAGAAGGGAACACAATTTTAATTCTTTAGGGTTATCGACTAGCAACCTCATTTTGTCATGTTTGTTTATAATTTGGCATGATTATATATTAAATTTTTTGTTGTTCAGGTTGTGATCGGTTGATGGGACTTTTCCCTCCAGTTCCATGAGAATTATTAATCCTGCAAGTATATAAATTGGAATACTTTGAAGTCAAATAAGAGACACAAGTCTTTTCATCATTTGGTTTGTACTATTTTTGGCATTGATGCTACTGTTACTTCTTAAATATTTTGGATTTATACCATTCATGCCATTTGAATTATTTTAGTTTGACATAAGAATATAAATTGTAAATCGTTGAAAATTCAACAGCATCATGTCTAATATTGATCGGGAAATGAACAATAACAATATTGAAGATGTAAGAAGTCTACAATGACAATGAGTTAGAAGACGTGGATTGAATCAAATGAAAAAAAATCATTGAAATTGAAAGGAAAGGGTCTAGGATACATAAAAATGAGTGACAAAGATTGTGATAATAATAAATGATTGGAAATCAAAGGGAAGAACAATGAAGAAAAGATCGTGAAAGAAAAAGGCTACAACTACAAAGTATGAATGAGGATCAAAGGAAAGGATAATGAAAAAATGATTAATATGAAAGAAAAACACTACAATGGAAAACAATGAATGAGGATGGTAGGGAAGAACATAGAAGTCAAAATAGAGATCAAGTAAGAGCACATTGACAAAGATGATGGAGAGGTTTCAACAAGGTAATGACGGAAAATGAATCAACTACGCCATGGAAGCAGGTGAGGAAAAATTAGACAATGAGCTACTTATTGGTGTTGGAGCTAGGGTTATGCTTACTTCAAAATTATGGACTAATGAAGGACTTAAACATAATGTGTATAATGTTCAAATATCCCCTCCTAAACCTTCCATATATGTTTTAGTAATATTTTGTAACTATATGGGAGTTCCATGGGATGAATTATTCCTTCAAATTGTTCCTATTATACCTATTGAAAGAGGTAATAATAAACAAATTCCATTGAGTCTTTCTTGGGGATTAAAAATCCATAAGTCTCGGGGATTGACATTAGAGAAGGAAACTATTAATATAGGAAAGATAGAGCCATCACTTTTACTATAGTATCTCGAGTTAAAGCTATGGTTTTCGATTTCAACCTCCATTTCCATATGATCGATATAGATGGAAAAATGTG
>ML792793.1:101135-119737 GCA_009831015.1 Picea engelmannii | reverse complement strand
CCCCTATAGTCCAAGTAACAGGAGAAACCTCTGAATCTCCTGGACATAAGTGGAAAAGTATTGATGGAAATATCATAGAATCAAAAACCACTTTTCCACCATTTCAAGGAATTGTTCTTGAAGACAGTTCCAAGCAAGCAAAATCTATTCCATTGCTTACTGAAGAAGCAAACCAACTTTCAGGAATAGACAGGAGAGTCCAGTCAGTATCAGAACAACTTAACTGGACAAATACTGCTCTAAGAGGGATTGCTACTCAAGTTTATCTCCCTCAAAATCAAGTTAAGCCAGAGAAGATATATGACCTACAGGTCTCTTCTAATACAGTGGTCAAAGCAGTAAATCAGGTCCATGAAAAAGTTGTAAATATTCAGGTATCAGAGCCATCCACATCATTTTTGCCCCGGGTATGATAACAGCATTCTCTCAAATCTGTTAATAGATATTCGCGTGTTTTATATTTTCATCTGTGTGTGTCTCTGAATCCAGAGTCGTATCAGTAATCTCGGGTTGTTTAAAGGCACAGTTCCACTACTGTGACTCGCATTCGAAGTTTTCTAGTCTTTACCTGGGGATAAGGCCAGCAGCCTGTGTGAAATCTTGTTTAGGCAAGAAAGTAATACTCAAAGCCCTCCCTTTCGGTGTAAAGATAGAAATATATAGAATGGATTCTATTAATATTAGATCTGTACAGAATACTATGGATAGCTCTGCTTCTACTTCTGAAATATGTGAAATGATCCATTACATGCCTTCTATAGAGAGTCTAGATCCCAGATTAAGAGAAGTATATAAAGGAACTAGAACTCCAAATTCTCCCAAGTATGGCTTAGGGTACATTGAACAATGTGATGTCACAATCCCAGAGTGTCGGTTCTCAAACCCTCTGCCTAAATCTATAAGAAAACCAGCCATTGAAGAAATGATGAAATATCTTACAGTCATGACTGGTTGTAAAAAAGGAGAATTTCCAGAAGATTGGATAAATAAAATGACAAATTGGGATCTATTCACAAATCCTGAAGCAGAAGAATTCCAAAGTATGACTCCTGAAAAGGAGAAACGAGCTTTATCTAAATTATGGAAAAAATTTATGGATAAACAAAATTGTTGGATTTCTTTCTATGAGTGGAAGAAAATCCATCTCTCCCCTATAGTCCAAGTAACAGGAGAAACCTCTGAATCTCCTGGACATAAGTGGAAAAGTATTGATGGAAATATCATAGAATCAAAAACCACTTTTCCACCATTTCAAGGAATTGTTCTTGAAGACAGTTCCAAGCAAGCAAAAGCTATTCCATTGCTTACTGGAGAAGCAAACCAACTTTCAGGAATAGACAGGAGAGTCCAGTCAGTATCATAACAACTTAACTGGACAAATACTGCTCTAAGAGGGATGGCTACTCAAGTTTATCTCCCTCAAAATAAAGTTAATCCAGAGCAGATATATGACCTACAGGTCTCTTCTAATACAGTGGTCAGAGCAGTAAATCAGGTCCATGAAAAAGTTGTAAATATTCAAGACACAGTCCAGACCACTCTCCAAGAAACCTGCTCCAAATCTAGAGAAAGTCAAGAAGAAATCATGGGTGATTTAGAGAATGCTCTCACAGAGATAGGAAAATCCCTTACAGATATCAAAAAGAAAACAATCAAAGAAGATAAACCTATTCCTTCTACCTTTTTGTTACCTAGGCTATCTCCTACTTACAAATCCTCTGAGACAGCCATTCAAAAGAAATTCCCCCATTTCTTTCCCCTAGAAAAACCAGAGTCTTCCAAAAAGAAACAGGAAGATGAACCTATATCCATGGTCAGCATCTGAAGACCTTCTTATGAGCCTATCCCTCCCCATTCATCTAGGCATGTTGCTCCTGATTTAATCGGAAAAGGAAAAATGCCAGATGGACAGTCTTATGCAGATGAATGGTACCAGGAATGGAACATTAACAGTCTTTCAGTTGCACAAATTAGACAAACCATTGACAGAATCTTTGTCTCTTATAAGATCATGTGCATGAAGGGAAAAGGGGAAATACAAGCTTGCAAATCAATTATCCAATGTTTTATTAGTTCACTCAGTAAATGGTGGGAAGTAACTTCATCCCCTCTGATGATTGCAAAGATGGAATCAGAATCATTAAAGGATTAACAAGGGGATATTGTTTATCATGCTGATGGAAATCCCATGAATAATATGATTGGAGCACTTACTACACTAATTCTGGAACATTGGTGTGGTACAGAAGCAGAAATTTCTGACAAACATGAAACAATTCTGATGAACACAAAGTGCAGAAAAATGTCAGAATATGAACAGTTCCATAAAGAATGGACACAGAGAATCTTCGAAGTTAAAGATAGCAAAAATCTACTATGGAAACAAGTCTATATATCTGCTCTTCCAAGCAAATTTGTAGAACATCTCAAAATAGAAGACTCGTTTCCTCTTCCCTATGAAACCTATACATGGGGAGAAATATATGCTATAGTTACTAAATCCTTAGTCGGACTTTGCACCAGCATAAAAGTCCAGAAATCTGTGTTCAAAGCCTCTTATTTTCCTGACCAAAAATCTGTCTGTGAACAATATGGCCTCTACAACACAGCCACAGAATTACAGGGTAGAAAAAAGAGGAAACAGTATAAACAAGACAGGAACAGAAAAAGAAGATCTACTTATGTTCCTAATACCCATTATTACAGGCCAGAAGATATCAAATTAAGAACCCACAAAGCAGAATCCAAGCAACAGATTAAATGTTGGATCTGTGGGAAAAATGGACATTATTCCCATCAGTGTCAAGATAATGAAGCTGCAAGAAAAGGAAAGGGAAAACTTTCGGAACAAAGAGCCAAGGAATTTCAAGAAAGCAAGAAGACTGTAAGGTTTCCTTGCAGAAGATGTGGAGATCAATCCCATGAAACAAATGATTGTCCCCAAAGTCCTTTCCATCGCCCAAAAATAGAATCTCAAATACATAAGGTTTCTTGCATATATTCCTCTTCAGAAGAAACTGGTTCTGATAGTTCTTCTGATGATTCTCCTATTATTGTAAATACTATCTGTAATTGTAACAATCCCTACCAGTGTGATTGTTCAGATTCATCTTTTGAATCTTCTAGTTTGTCTTCTCCCCCTTTAGAAAAGTTAAAAGTTTGCATGCACAGCTATGAAGAAGACAACAGAGCACAAATGTTAGCACAGATAAAGATTCTCCCTGAAGGAGAAATGAAAAAAGCACTTCTGGATGCTTATGTCAAAGCCATTAAAGCCGAGCAAAAAGGGCAAGACTCTGAATCTTCAAAAAGACAGCCTCTGTTTTTAGATGCTTCTTTTGAAAAGAATACTAGAACATATATCAAGTTCAACAGAGAGCCCAAGGTCCAAAACATTACTATTTATGATCTGGCAAAAGATATTGGTATTATCAAACATCAAATTCCAGCACTCAAGCAAGATATGAATATTCTACAACAAGAAGTTGAAAATGTCTATCTGGTGGATTCTTGGGCAAGACAAGAAATCCATATCTTAAAAGAAAGAATTTCTTCTATTCCCCCTCCATTAGAAGATTCTCCTTTTGAGACAGAAATCCCAGAAAATTCCATAAAATATTTTTATGGATTATCAGGCATGCAGGTTCTACCCATATTTACTCAAAAGCATTATATCAGTATTAAGGTAGAAATTGGCCACGAAGTCTTTGATCTCACAGCTCTCATTGATACTGGTTCAGACATCAATGTTCTTCACAAAGACAAAATTCCTGCTAAATATTGGGGACCAAGTTTTGGAAATGTTACTGGCTTAGGAAATCAAGATGTATCCTTTAATTATGAAATACCTAAGGCCAATGTTTTGATTGATGCATATAGTATTGGGATGCGGTTTCATATTGCTGACCTTCCTACTGATTGCATCCTAGGGACTCCATTTCTTTCTATGGTCACCCCTCATGGTTCCTGTATCTGTGACGACTCACCTGGTTATTTCTTTACTATTCCATCTCTCAAAGGTTTACCATGCAAGAGAGTTGAAATCCCTTTCACCTCTGAAAGACATATGCATATTGGATATTTAAATTGCATGGTCATTGCTAATATTTTTTATAGAGTCCAGCAGCAGCCACTCAGCCATTATTATGCTGAAGACACTCCATGGGAGATATTCAAAAGGCACTGGAAGCCCACATGGAAACTAAGAAGATCTGAGCAAATTGAAGTTGGTCTTCCAGGATTTTCTACAAATACCAGCATAGCAGTCTTGCCTCCACAGCATGTTTTGGGACAGATACATCAGCCTATAACAATAACTTCCAGGGAAAAGTTAATTGAATTTGGAGATCTTACTAGGCTTAGAGCAGCAGATACACAGTGGTATGAACCTTCCATCAGGGCCTGGTCTAGAGCACATGTTTATCATTATTTTCAAATCAACAGAATGCGTGCCCTACAATATTGGCCTGATCAAAATCATGAGGAGATAATTCATGGATTAAATTATGAGCAATATAAGGAAGCTTGGTTCAATGCCTTTCTATGGAAAAGTAGATTTGACTTCTTTTACTGTCAAGTCAAATTTGCACACAGCTTCAGGGAATGGGAAGAACCAGATTGGATTATAGACTAGTGGAAAGAATTCGGATTAAATCCAATTAGCATTAACCCTGAGGTTACAGAAACTGCCAGATTGTTTCTACAGCATCATAGGCCGCTAAATTTCATCAGTGATCTCTTTACTGAAGAAGAATACAAGGATATTTTCATCAAAGAAAAGTATCCGTGGATTCTCGGGACAAAATTCATGCTCCAACCAACAGAACGATCAAATCATGATCCTGAGCTATTAAGACAAGTCTACACTCAGCATTGGGACCCTTATATCTTTAATCATTTCAAAGATCGTCCTATTGATTGAATCAAGTCTTGATGGCCGACAGTGGTGTCATCCATTTTCCGTGGGTTGTCGATATCAACTCCACTTTGTACTTTGTAAATAGTTCGTGTCTCGTGACGAATCTTGGAAACTCGGAGCACTTCTCTGACGTTTGGTGTGGTTTGACCCACATTTCCAAGGTACGTTACTTTATGTCAATTCTGATTGAGGAATCTTACATGACAACCTCATCAGTTCTACTATTTAAGTTTGCTTTCGGTGATTTGATTTAGGGAATCCTACGTGACTACCCTGTTCAAACTTTTTGTACAAAAATAATGGCCAACATATGGGGCCTTCAGTCTAGTCGGTTTGGAGACTCTATGATTACTTCTTCATGAAAAATCTTATATAAGGAGAAGAAGGAATTCATTTGAGGCATCCGCAGTCAGTGTGAGTCTTGTGTCTTTCTAGCTTCCCTCTCTTTGAAGCTCGAGTCTTTCTGTCTTAAGTTGCTTTGATAAGCCTACGTGATTCTAGCTCGGCCAGCACGAACCTAAAGTGGCAGAAGCATTTAGTAGAGTCTGAGAGTCTGTTATCAAGTGCATCCTGCACATATCTGTAATACCCGGTGAGTTGTGTTAAGCTCTGAAATATAATACAAGTCTTCCGCTTATCTCTGAAATATTCATGGTGTTTGTCTCATATGTTCTATATGCGCTTATTAT
Source organism: Picea engelmannii (assembly GCA_009831015.1). Classification (NCBI taxonomy): domain Eukaryota; kingdom Viridiplantae; phylum Streptophyta; class Pinopsida; order Pinales; family Pinaceae; genus Picea; species Picea engelmannii. The sequence goes on along the minus strand of ML792793.1, from coordinate 114,130 downwards.
GATTNAATATAAGGAAGCTTGGTTCAATGCCTTTCTATGGAAAAGTAGATTTGACTTCTTTTACTGTCAAGTCAAATTTGCACACAGCTTCAGGGAATGGGAAGAACCAGATTGGATTATAGACTAGTGGAAAGAATTCGGATTAAATCCAATTAGCATTAACCCTGAGGTTACAGAAACTGCCAGATTGTTTCTACAGCATCATAGGCCGCTAAATTTCATCAGTGATCTCTTTACTGAAGAAGAATACAAGGATATTTTCATCAAAGAAAAGTATCCGTGGATTCTCGGGACAAAATTCATGCTCCAACCAACAGAACGATCAAATCATGATCCTGAGCTATTAAGACAAGTCTACACTCAGCATTGGGACCCTTATATCTTTAATCATTTCAAAGATCGTCCTATTGATTGAATCAAGTCTTGATGGCCGACAGTGGTGTCATCCATTTTCCGTGGGTTGTCGATATCAACTCCACTTTGTACTTTGTAAATAGTTCGTGTCTCGTGACGAATCTTGGAAACTCGGAGCACTTCTCTGACGTTTGGTGTGGTTTGACCCACATTTCCAAGGTACGTTACTTTATGTCAATTCTGATTGAGGAATCTTACATGACAACCTCATCAGTTCTACTATTTAAGTTTGCTTTCGGTGATTTGATTTAGGGAATCCTACGTGACTACCCTGTTCAAACTTTTTGTACAAAAATAATGGCCAACATATGGGGCCTTCAGTCTAGTCGGTTTGGAGACTCTATGATTACTTCTTCATGAAAAATCTTATATAAGGAGAAGAAGGAATTCATTTGAGGCATCCGCAGTCAGTGTGAGTCTTGTGTCTTTCTAGCTTCCCTCTCTTTGAAGCTCGAGTCTTTCTGTCTTAAGTTGCTTTGATAAGCCTACGTGATTCTAGCTCGGCCAGCACGAACCTAAAGTGGCAGAAGCATTTAGTAGAGTCTGAGAGTCTGTTATCAAGTGCATCCTGCACATATCTGTAATACCCGGTGAGTTGTGTTAAGCTCTGAAATATAATACAAGTCTTCCGCTTATCTCTGAAATATTCATGGTGTTTGTCTCATATGTTCTATATGCGCTTATTATGATTATGTGTCATTAGCCAGTATTTGCAATCTCTGTGCGTTGGTATGCTCAAGCTTTAGTTCGCCCCCGTGGTTGGTAAGGTTGACCAGTGGTGGATTAAGAGGCCGCAGTGATCAGTGTTTGTAAGTCCCGCCAAGGCAAGAAGCCGCTAGGGCAGTTATAGCTGAAAAGGCGAGTCCGAAGAATCCACAAGAACAGCTTCAAATAGAACCAGTGTCAAAAGCGTCCTGATGGAGTTCGGGATATGGGAGGTTCAGAGAGTAGAGTAAGTAAAGCGGTTAACCTGCCGGTATTCGCACTGGAGAGAGTAGCAGAAATCTGAAGGTCAATGGCAGAAGGAAATAGCGCATAGACAAACAAGTGAACGGAAAGCTTCATTTCTCTTACAGAGGAGGCCCCTGCTTTACAAATGGTATCAGAGCCATCCACATCATTTTTGCCCCGGGTATGATAACAGCATTCTCTCAAATCTGTTAATAGCTATTCGCGTGTTTTAAATGATACAAGATTTGAATTTCAAGCTTAAGACATTGATAGATACAGGATCAGATTTAAATATGTTGAACAAGTATGTGATTCCTGTTTCTTTATGGGAACAAACAGAACTGACAGTTACTGGGCTTGGAAATGTTTTGAATACTATTTCTCACTTCATTCCAGAAGCATTTCTATGCATTCAAAAGTTCTGTTTAAAAATCAAATTCTTTTTAGCAGAAATCCCCGTTGCCTGTATCTTAGGCACTCCCTTTTTAGCAACTGTTTCTCCTCACGGTTCTACTCAGATATATCCAGAACAACAAGGTTATTTCTTAACTCTCCCAGGAAATAAAGTTGTCAAGCTTCCTTTTATTTCTACACCACAATACACAGATTTAGTAGAAATAAATATGCTCAGAACTCAGAGGATTCATGAACTAAAAGGTCTTTAAGTGGAAAGCAGAATTGAAGGACAACTACAAAGGCCTGGTCTTAAAGAACAAATTGAAGTTCTCAAAAAACTATTTACTGACACAGTTTGTTCTGAAAATCCTACGGCTTTCTGGAAACAGAAAAAACATGTTGTTTACTTGCCCTATAGAGAAGACTACCAAGGGAATCCTTGCAGAAGCAGAGCTATCCCAATGAATGCAGAATATCAGAAACTTTGCACAGAAGAGATTGATAGCCTTCTAATAAGAGGATTGATCAGGAAATCCAATAGTCCATGGAATTGCTACCTTTTATCACAACAACACTTCTCACCATATATTCTTAGAAACGTTTTGTAATTCAAAGATATATACTAAATATCTTATCATGTTTATATTTCTTTCCAATATTGATAGCATCATATATTCTCATAATTATAATAAAAAATATTACTATTATTATTAATTGTTTTAATATGCAAATACTAACACATAAATCACATCCACCCAAGCAAGTGTAGAGGTGGAGATTTTATTTCACAACATTATAATATAAATTGTGAAATTTTTTTGAGCCATGTTACTCTTAAATCATTTGACTAAATTGTTGAAATTGATGTATTGGATTAATTTTCTTGAATAATTTGCACTCTCCTTGTTGAAATCTATGCATTGGATCAATTTTAGTTGAATATTTTTTAAAATCAATATACTTAATCATTTTTCACTTTATCATTATTGAAATCAATGCAGCCTATTATTTTGTGGTATATCATTGTTGAAATCAATGCAATTACTTAATTTCTCTTAGACATATTTCACACAGCATATATTATTTTTGCTTCCTTAGCATCATTTGATAAAACATTGGAGTTATAGTTCTCTCCAACTTGTCTTGGTATTCATCATATTTTGATTTCTTTGGTGCAATTATTCAATAAATTCACTTATTGTGATTCTTAAATTATTAACTTTGTAACTATATTTGTATTTAAATGCAAACTATTGAAAATACATATTTGACAATGTTGACCCTATAATGTTTACAATATTATTGAAACAAAATAACATATATAAGGGTTGAACTAAGTGCTTATTATTTTCAAATCAAAATGTAAAGAGATCACAAATGCTAATTAATTAGGTTAAAAAAATTCTTGTAGTTGACAAAATAATAACAATGTATAACACAACATTATAAAATACATTTATTATAGTAATGGATATAGGTAAACCTATACTCACAAACTTCATCTCAATGAAAGCTTGGCCATTTAGTATTATTTTAAATATGAATTTAGTCATATAAAACAAAACTATGGACCTATTAAATAAAACCTTTAACTAAAAATTAAAAGGTTATGTGGGAGGTTAAAGCACACTACATTGTATATAATGCATATGAAAAAATCATAACCAATGAATTTGTCTTCTAAAACGGAAAAGAAATCAAGAAAATACATAATTTCAATATATAATGCATATGAAAAAATCATAACCAATGAATTTGTCTTCTAAAACGGAAAAGAAATCAAGAAAATACATAATTTCAATGAATAAGTAATGATCTAATAAAAAATAATCAGTACATCTCAATAATATTATTCATATACACTTATTATTATGTTATGTGTAGAAAACAACCACTAGAAAGACCTCATCAAATATTACAATATCTATAGAGTTTTTAGAATTTGAAATTTGCTTAATTATCTCTCATCAAATGCATCTTATGGGGTATGATAATTTTTTCTTTCTTACCATGTTTCTCACATCGATTAAAGTTTTGCACTGGATCTCTACATATATATGTTTCATTCCTACTTTTCATAATATATTATTTCACTTTGAATATTAGGGATAGATACCCTTCCTTGAGAGGGGAAAGCAAAGCATTAATTCACTGCAATTCATAGTGAAGTGTTATAACTTGTTATGGAATCAGATGGTTTGAGATCATGATCACAAAAAAAGATTAAAGGAAAAGGTTCACATGATCTCCAAATCACAAACTAATAGAACTAGAATCTGAAAGAAAAAAGTCACATGATTCCAACATCTCCAACCAAAAATTTTTGGATGATGAGAATCTAAACCAAGAGGCCATATAAGTCTCACTTCACCATATTCTACTAGCATAGTGAAAGGTCACATGAAATTGAGATTCCAAGCCGATCAAATCAAGGCCCAATGATTGGGTGACAAACTCTTGGAAACAAGTTATTTACATCTTTACATATTTTCACTCCTAGAAGGATGGCCAAGATGAGGTATTTAATCATACATTGGTTCATGTTCTTTGCATATATCATCAGTAGAATAAGTAGTGGGGTCATTATTTCCATGAATTAGTAGATGAGGGTCCACAAGGTTTTCCAACAAAGGGATTGTAGTCTAGCATGAGCATATCAATCCCTAAAAATAGGGAGGGTCTCACCCAAGGTGTATTATCAAGACTTAGATTTATGGGATAAATATAACATGTGGTTGATCTAATCATCTATAACTTCGTATATGATAAACAGAATGTTTGACGAATATATCCACCATCAAACTAATAATATGTTGTGCATTAGATTATAATAGAGATGAAACCATTCATGATAACAAATAAGTGGAAATGTGTAACGACCCCATCGTTACGACAACAAGTGAAGCAAAAAAAATTTGTTTTCATTTTTTTTTTCAGGAGTTAAGAGGAAAGAAGGCGACGACGACAACATTTTAATCAAACCACTGACGACGAACACTAGCACGCAGTCCAGGAACCAAGTTATTATGACACCACACACCAGCTCAAGACAATTGGCAAACATGCACAAAATAACAAGGAGGACGACTACCCTTCCGACGCAAACACGACCATGCCTACAAGCTAAGGGACAACACCCCCATCCCGACATCATGGCCTAAACGAACAAATACTAGAACCTCAAGGCACGCGGACCCAACGCCTGAAGGCATTCAGCCCTTGTGCCAAGAGCAACTTGCACGCTCGTCATCACTCACACAAAAGAACCTACTCTGGCCAATATCTTGTTCGCCGCTATCCCCTAGGGCGCGCCATGGTCCCCTCATCAGAAATCATGTCGTTCCCCGGGTGATATATGCGTCGATAACCTTGGCGCAAAACAAAAGGGACCAAGACTCAAGAACACTCCGATGAGCTAGGAACCGAATACTGATTGGGAGACTATACCTATCCCACACAAAGGTTGATGAGACACAAGAGGATGAAGACAAGGGGTGACGCCAGCCCACACGACATCATCCCCGCCCCCACCAATCACCCAGTCTAACCAGTCTATGATTACATTCAAATTAACAAGGGTTCCATTCTAACGGGGCACGTCAAGTTATAATTAGACAATAATGCGTCCGCTAAATAAATGTTAATACAATTAATTTTACAAATCTAAGTGGTCAATACTAAAACCATAATTATAAATGCCCTCTATCCTTAATTAAAATTCAATCCAGTGAGTCTAAAATTTGCAATCCATTCCTTACTTACCAATCAAATTTTATTCTTTAACACAACCTAATCGGTCAAGTCTATGTTAATCCAAATTCTCCACCCAACTAGACATTAACTTAAATAACAACATTTAAAATCTTAAAGTAGAATTCTATCATTATAACATTTATGAACATATAAATCTCAGCATGTAGTCTAGTTATATTGACCGAACTAACAATACTATATGTCTAATAATATTAGAAGGAAACTACTAACTATTAGCATGGCTGGAGCAATTTATCGAGGAAATTAACATAGCAGTTCCTTAACAATTAATATAGAAATAACAAGGCAATTACATGACCATTAACACGACAATTAAAAGCACACTAACAAGGTAGTTTACATTACTATTTTCATAACAAGTAATATAACAATAGCAAGGCATTTAAGGTGTAAGTTAACATTTAACTCGCTGTGTCATTTAATCCAAAGAATGAATCTGTTGGCCATTTACATTGTTGTAGCAATTGTTCTGGCAATTAATATGACCATTACATAACAATGAATGTAGCAATAACAAGGCATTTAACTCACTGTTATCCATTTTATTTGCTGGAAAAAATCAAGGAAACTAATGCGACCATTACATAGCAATGAATCTAGCAATAGTAAGGCATTTAACTAACTGTTATCCATTTAATTTGTTGTGGCAAAATTAGCAAAAACGCAGTGCCCACATGGTGGCCAATCGTGTCTAGTCGACAACAACTCAACAATTAAAGGCAAACGTATCCAATCAACATCAACGCAGTCCATCACTCAAGGGAAAATGCAATAACAATTTGAAGGCGAAATCATGGTCATTACTGCAAGCCAGTTATGAATTGAATAGCAAAAAAAAGGTGGGTGAATTCAACATGCACACAGTCAATTTTTATTTACCAAAACCGTGGTCATTCCAGCAAATGAATTTAAGATTTAAAAGGCTAAATTCGTGGGTGATTTCTACAGCAACTCAGTCCATCGTTTGAAAGAAAAAACGTGGGCATTTAAAACATCAAACTCAGTCTCATTTGAAAGCAAAAACGTGGGCATTTAAAACAGCAAACTCAGTCTCATTTGAAAGCAAAAACGTGGGCATTTAAAACAGCAAACTCAGTCTCATTTGAAAGAAAAAATGTGGGCATTTAAAAAAGCAAACTCAATCTCATTTGAAAGCAAAAACGTGGGCATTTAAAACAGTAAACTCGGTCTCATCTGAAAGCAAAAACGTGGGCAATTAAAATAGCAATCTCGGTCTCATTTGAAGGCAAAACATGGGCATTTAAAACAGCAAACTCAGTCTCATTTGAAAGCAAAAACATGGGCATTTAAAACAGCAAACTCAGTCTCATTTGAAAGCAAAAACGTGGGCATTTAAAACAGTAAACTCAATCTCATCTGAAAGCAAAAACGTGGGCAATTAAAACAGCAATCTTGGTCTCATTTGAAGGCAAAACGTTTTTCTATTTCCAGGATACCAATACCAAATGCAAACATGAATCAATTTGTTTTTCCATTGCCCGAATACCAATACAAAATGCAGACGTGAATCAATTCATTTTTTCCATTGCCATAATACAAATACAAAATGCAGACAAGAATCAATTCGTTTTTCCATTACCAGAATACCAATACAAAATGCAGACATGAATCAATTCGTTTTTCCATTGCCAGAATACAAATACAAAATGCAAACATGAATCAATTTGTTTTTCCATTGTCGGACTACCAATACAAATTGCAGACAACAGTAAGAGAACCGAAAGGATACAATCATCCAAGGACAACAACGGAGGTATATGGCTGATAGGTTCGTCCTTTTCTCATCATCCTCGCACAGAAAGGCAGGGCGTTGAGATACATAGGTCTATTAACGCCGAAGCGACGACTGTAGATCAGGCTCCTGGCCGACTACCCAGGCGAGGACTGGTGAGCTAGGGATGATAGGAAAAACCACCACAATGGTCACAATCAAACACCACAAAGAGGTCAAGACATGCAGGGAAACGAAGGCCATGGGAGTCAATCAATCATCGAGCTAGGCTATGAAATAAATTCAGTCATCAATCTAGACAATCAGTTTACTTACTCCATTAAACATGCAGATCCAAGCATAAATCCTACAACAATCTACCATACAAAAATGAAGAGAGTGTATTGTTGCCTGATCGCCTGCTCTGAGTGACGTCCCGCACGCTCTGTGCAACTCCCACTTGTCGACTGGCGAGACTTCACTAGTACCTCCCAGCCAATGTTAGGGGAAATCTTCTTCCCCCTTAGCCCCCCGAGCCGAAAAGGGGCCACACACATTATCTAGAGATTCGGCTAGCCCCCAGCTCGCCTCGCAAGGTCGAGCTACCGCTCCTCACCGAGATGGGTATCCCAACTCCCATAAGCTAAGTCAGTCAAGTAGATATTTATGCAACGTAACGTTATGCAAACAAAAGAGATCCTTCATCCTTCTCCTCCCTTCATTAGATAGAGATTCAAAGTCCCTTACTTTCCTAAAATCTCATTTAATTAAGTTTTTAAAATTTAAATCCTAAAAATTCCTCCCCGTACAAGTGTCACCCATCCCCTTCATTCCTCCACAAATTAATTTATTTAATTAATTAATTTCCCTTATTTCCCTCACCCACCTAGAGTCACTCCTAGAATCGCTCCTAGGTGTCCCCAGATTCTCTTACGGGTTTTAATGACTTTCCCCATTATCAATTTGCTAGTTCAGTTTTAAATTAGAAAGTTCTTAATGGTAGATACCTTACTAAGTTTGACTTTCTGATTTTTCCCTTGGGTTTCCCTTTTCTTCTTATGTTTCCCTCTTTTCCTAGTTTCCTAAATATTTTAGATTTCCCTCTTTCCCCTTTTCATTTAGAACTCAAATTGGCAGGTGTAGTAATTAACCCCCTTTTTCCTTTTTCCCTTTTTAGTTAATAATTTTAAATTATCATAAATAATAAAACAATTATTTCCCTTTTTTTTTTAATTTTACCCTAACAGATTTTTATGAATCATTTAAATTGCTTACCCCCTTATTATTACAAGATTTAACGAAGAGTATAATTATTATTTATGTTGTTTTAAGTTTTTAGTTTTTTTAAATAGATAGATAAAATTTCACCACTGGCATAATTTAGACTTAGACCTTAAATTTTCGTACTAGGCGACATTTTATTAGGCAATTTGTTTTTAAAAATTCTTAACACGTTATTCGTCCTAAGGCCATCTAGGTTCATTCATTTATCATCAACAACCCGACGTGCCCTTCAGGACACACTAGGTGCTCCAAGGGTGCCACTCGCCGTAATTTGTTTCCCTTGCGCGGCGTGCCCTTCAGGATGCACTGCATGCTCCAAGAGTGCCACTCACCTCTTTCCATTTTTCTTGCACGACGTGCCCTTCAAGACGCACCACGTGCTCCAAGGGTGCCACTTGCCTCTTGACTGACTTGGTAGACATCAAAAACCCCTGGAGTCAATACTCTTCCAGGTGAACTTGTGGGAGACTAAGGGCCTCTAAGGAATAAGGCCCCCACCTTATTGCACACCCCTTAGAATCATCATGAGCGATTGTCGCAGTCCACCCTCACAGCATCGTGGGTCCTCTCGAACTAGGTAAACATTAACCTATAGTTCGAGCCACGGTGGGAGTGCTAGTAGGTTGTGGCAGGGTTGTTTTCCACACCTCTCCCTCAACATCTCTGGTAGTCATGCATGACCCCTTTACTCCACATGTGAGTCTGGTCGGCAAGCTATCGTCAGCCTGCATCATCAACGAATCATGTCAGAATATATCCATATCATATCATCTAATCAGATGCACTAATATCACAGTAAAACAATCAAACCCCAATGGTACACTCCTCGACTCGATCTGGAGTCCAAGGGGTTCCATCGATGCCTCTGCATCCTCGAGGTCCAAAATCCTGCACACTCAGTAAAACTGAGTCAATAGCACATGTCTATGTCAATGCAGTAAAACAACATGTCATCAACCCATAACACCTCATAATCAAAATCAAATATTTTAATAGCGTAATAATCCGGATCACTTGCGAGCAAGTGTCCTCAAAGAATAAGTTCACTCAGTGCGCCAGAGCGGGATGTTACATACACCCCCTCTTGGTCTAAACTTCATCCCGAAGTTTCACAGTATAAGTGCCGAAATAATGTGTATCACGGTATTATAATTCTATCTATCAAACAAAAATGGAAACTCTTGGCACATATCATATGCGTCCTCCCAAGTCGTCGAGTGCGGACTATAGTTGTCCCACTGGACCTTGGCCTGATCTACTGTTCGATGTTGTAGTTGTCAAACGCAATCATCCAAGATGCGGATCGGCTCAGCCGTGAGCACCCCCTCGTCCAATACCTGCAAGGAACTCATGTCAATAACATGTGTAGGATCACTAATATAATGTCTCAAAACAGATACATGAAAAACATCGTGCATACACCTCAAAGAATCAGGCAAGGCTAGTCAATAGGCCACGGACCCCTTTCTCTCCACAATCTCAAAAAGTCCCACGAACCTAGGAGAGAGTTTAGCTCCCTTTCCAAACTTGATCGAACTCTTATGCGATTTAACCCGTAAGAAGACTCGATCGTCAACCTCATAACTACGGTTGACACGGTGTGCATTGGCATAACTCTTATGTTGATCCTACGCTTATTTAATCCTTTGTCTTATCATTTGTATTTTCTCTTCCATTTCTTGGATCGCTTCTGGTCCCACCAAGACCCTATCCTCAAGCCAATCCCAACTAAAAGGCGTCTGACACGGTCGCCCGTAAAGAAACTCGAAAGGCACCATCTTAATGGTGCTTTAGTAATTGTTGTTATAAGGGAATTCCACCAGTGGTAAGAATTCTTCCCAATGCTTTTGTTGGTCCATCACGTACATGCGCAACATGTCCTCCAAGGTCTGTTTCATTCGTTTGGTCTGCCCGTCAGTGTCCGGGTGATACACAGTACTAAAGTTAAGTTGGGTTCCCAAGGCCTCTTGGAAACTCGTCCAAAATCATCCAGTAAACATCGATCCTCGATCGGATATAATCCTCTTAGGCACACCATGCAGCCTCACAATCTCACTAATGAAAACTCTAGCTATGTCAGGTGCCTGATACATCATACGCACAGGAATAAAGTGATCACTCTTCGTCAAAGTGTCTACTACTACGAAAATCGAGTCGTGTCTCCTTGTCGTCAGTGAAAATCTGACAATAAAATCCATTGAAATAACCTCCCATTTCGATTCCGGAATAGCGTGTGGTTGTAGTAATCCTGTTGGGTGTCTATGTTTAGCCTTTACTGATCAAGGGATCAAATTTTGCTCAAAAATTCAAAGTGCTCAGAATCGCTTCAAATCAAACGAGAGCGTAGGCCTCGTCGTTGCGAACCCAACGCAACTCGTTTCGTCTCAAATGAACGTCGGGAGCGAGAGATATCGCAATATGTTCGGATTGTCAAACAGGCAAAAAAAGGACGCTGATTGTGCAGTCCGTACAGGCTGACGTGGCAGGGGTCGTACGATGACATGGTAGAGACCGTACGACCGTACGTTGATGTGGCATGTGATGACGTGGTAGTTTTTGATTGGCAGATGTGGTCGAATTGTGGTGTGACACGTGGCATCATTTTTGGTTAATGGTATGGTGCCACGTGGCCCAGTGATGGGCTGCCACGTGGCACCCCGTTATTGGCTATTGGTTGTTGTTTAAAATTGTATGGGGTCCATGGGGGTCGAACCCCGAACCTCCCCTTTGGCTCTGCGCTTTGGTAGAGTGTGGGCTACCACTAGCCCACACGGTGTTTCTTATTAACCATATGTTTTTAAATGTATTTAAATTTGATTTATGTTGTAAATGGCGGGGGGTCGGGTCGGGGCTTAGCCCCGACCCATAGTTCTATGCTTTAATACATATGACTATTACTATATGCGGACATTGTGTTACAAACGGGGCCCAGCCCCCGATCACACTTACGCTCCATACGACCCTATCCTCCATTTGTTGCGCGCGGGGTTTTTACATGTCCAGCCCGTGGTCTTTTGTGTTACACCATGTGACCACTTACCATACGGTGGGCGCACGCGGGAGTGTATTTCAAATGGAGCCCCCAGTCGCACACTTTTTATTCCATATGACCCAATATAATAGCTGGCACGCATTTGTTTATTCAAACGGTTAGCACGGTTTCTATGGGTGGTCCATGCGCCTGACACTTGGCGCTTAACTGTTGGCTAGCCCTTTTTGTATATGCGGTCGGTTCTATGAACCTCATGTGGCCGAGAGCTAGGCAGTTAGGGGATGGCGCGCCCATAACCGTCCTACAGTTCACATTGTTTGCACGATTTCATTCGGTGCCGGGTTTTCACGCTTTAAATTGTGTGTGTGCTAGGTTGAATGAACAAGGGTGCAATTTCTAGATGCAGAGGCAGCAAGCTTGAAGGAGGGACTTCCAAGAAGCCTAACTTCTTCGTTGTTTGGCCAAACGAGGTGCCGAAAAAGCCCAGCTAGGGGTTTTTGGATGCTCTGAAGCCATTGGAGCAATCTGTTGGTCAATTTGAGCATTGTAAAGCATGTTTTTGAGCACTTTGAGCAATTAATAATAATGATCCATTAGAAGCTGGACCAGGAGATGTAGCCCAAGAGAGGGGTGAACTCCTTTATCAGTTGTTGTGTTTATGTGCTTATGTTCATTGATTATGCTGTTGTTTATTTGTGTCTTTAATGAGTAAATCCTATTAATAATGTGTTGCAAAGTTGATCCATTTTCTTTTAACACATAAAGTTTACTTGCAAACATTTTCAAGATTTCAAGTCTTCTTCATTTTTAGATCAAGTTGGTATCAGAGCATAGGTTTTTGAAGACTTGATTATTTGCAAGTGTTTTGTTTCTGATGCTCACAAGGTTGAAAATCACAAGAGGAGAAGGTCAACTTGTGGAGCCAAGTTCTCATCCTTCAAGGAGGAAGCATATACAATCACAGCAAGTTTCAAGGAGGCATTCACCAAGTATGGCTCATGAAGAAAGTCATGAACGTGTTCCTGCAGAAGATGAATATCTCAGAAAGGTTGTCATGGAAATGAGAGAGATGATGAAGATCTTGATGGAAAGGAATGCAGGGTTGCAAGGTGAAGGCTCCAACACTTCAAAGCATAAGGGAAGCAGTGGTGATAAAACTCCAAATGGAAATGGAGGGAATGGTGCTTCTCCACCACCCTCTCCTCCATCTTCTTCTTCTTCTTCTTCTACAAATTCAAGACCTCTTCCGAATTCTCCAAAGGGACATGGTAAAACTCCTTCGCAAATTCCTTCAGTAAAGCTTGATATAAAATTTGAATTGCCAATATACAATGGAGAAGTTAATGCTGAGAAATTAGATAATTGGATACGTTAGATTGAGGTATATTGTAGAATACAAAAAATTCAAGATGATGAAACCAAAATTCAGCTTGCTTCTTTAAGATTGGATAG
>ML792793.1:82915-98566 GCA_009831015.1 Picea engelmannii | reverse complement strand
CAGCAAGCTAGGCACTTCAGATGGATGGGTTTTCTTCAACAATTTCACTTGGTTATCAGGTATAAGAAGGGCATTTTTAACAAAGTCGTTGATATGCTTTCAAGGCCTATTATTAGTGCTTCAGTTATTCTTAAGCATAGTCCAATCATGCATGAAAGTTATGTTGAGCAATATGCTTTAGAAACTGATTTCAAGGAAGTATATGAAACTTTGTGCCACTCTAACCATGTTGAAGAATTGGATTACCATGTGCATGGTAATCTTTTGTATCATCTTGGCAAGCTATGTATTCCACAGGGAGAAAGTGCAGTTGTTAATGTTGAGAATTTGAAATTGTATGAGCCTTCGTTGATTGATGATCATGGAGAGCATGTTCAGATTCCTTCTATAGATGATTTTTCTCCAGAGTATCTTATAGAACTGCATGAAGACACCGTCCTTGACAAGAGAATGCGAACTTCAACACGAGGAAATGTGGAGTATCTTCGAGTTGGTCTTAAAGGTACCAATCCAAGAAAATCCAAGTGGATTGAGGTTGGAAGGGTGAGGGAAATATACCCTCATCTTCACATAGACTAAATATAGCCTTTTGGAGGTCCAAAAGCTTCCCAATGGGGAGGTGTGATCAGGGGATCAAATTTTGCTCAAAAATTCAAAGTGCTCAAAATCACTTCAAATCAAACGAGAGTGTAGGCCTCGTCGTTGTGAACCCAACGCAACTCGTTTCGTCTCAAACGGACATCGGGAGTGAGAGATATCGCAATCTGTTCAGATTGTCAAACAAGCAAAAAAAGGACATTGACTATGCAGTTCGTATAGGCTGACGTGGCAGGGGTCGTACGATGACCTGGCAGAGACCGTATGACCATATGCTGATTTGGCATGTGATGACATGGTAGATTTTGATTGGCAAATGTGATTGAATTGTGGTGTGACATGTGGCATCATTTTTGGTTAATGGTATGGTGCCACGTGGCCCAGTCATGGGCTGCCACGTGGCACCCCGTTATTGGCTATTGGTTGTTGTTTAAAATTGTATGGGGTCCGTGGGGGTCGAACCCCGGACCTCCCCTTTGGCTTCGCTCTTTGGTAGAGTGTGGGCTACCACTAGCCCACACGATGTTTCTTATTAACCATATGTTTTTAAATGTATTTAAATTCGATTTATGTTGTAAATGGCGGGGGGTCGGGCCGGGGCTTAGCCCTGACCCACGGTTCTATGCTTTAATACATATGACTATTACTATATGTGGGCGATGTGTTACAAATGAGGCCTAGCCCCCGGTCACACTTACGCTCCATACGACCCTATCCTCCATTTGTTGCGCGCGGGGTTTTTACATGTCCAGCTCGTGGTCTTTTGTGTTACACCATGTGACCACTTACCATATGGTGGGCGCGCGTGGGAGTGTATTTCAAATGGAGCCCCCGGTTGCACACTTTTTATGCCATATGACCCAATATAATAACTGGCACACATTTGTTTATTCAAACAGTTAGCACGGTTTCTATGGGTGGTCCATGCGCCCGACACTTGGCGCTTAACTATTGGCTAGCCCTTTTTGTATATGCGGTCAGTTCTATGACCCTCATGTGGCCGAGAGCTAGGCATTTAGGGGCTGGCACACCCATAACCGTCCTACAGTTCGCACCATTTGCACGGTTGCGTTTGGTGTCGGGTTTTCACACTTTAAATTGTGTGTGTGCTAGGTTGAATGAACAAGGGTGCAATTTGTAGATGCAGAGACAGCAAGCTTGAAGGAGGGACTTCCAAGAAGCCTAACTTCTTCGTTTTTTGGCCAAACGAGGTGTTGAAAAAGCCCAGCTAGGGGTTTTTGGATGCTCTGAAGCCATTGGAGCAGTCTGTTGGTCAATTTGAGCATTGTAAAGAACGTTTTTGAGCACTTTAAGCAATTAATAATAATGATCCATTGGAAGCTGAACCAGGAAATGTAGCCCAAGAGAGGGGTGAACTCCTTTATCAGTTGTTGTGTTTATGTGCTTATGTTCATTGATTATGTTGTTGTTTATTTGTGTCTTTAATGAGTAAATCCTATTAATAATGTGTTGCAAAGTTGATCCATTTGCTTTTAACACATAAACTTTACTTGCAAATATTTTCAAGATTTCAAGTCTTCTTCATTTTTAGATCATTTACCTGCTGACATTCTAGACATCTGGCCACATAGTTGACTATGTCTACCTTCAATCCCTTCTAGAAGAATAAGGGTTTAAGGTCCGCCCTCATCTTCTTGACTTCTTGGTGAGCCATGTAGATGGCTTTATGAGCCTCGCTTAGAATCAGCATCCTCAACTCGTCGTTCGACGGTACATAAATCCGATTTTTAAACCTCAATAAACCATCGCTATCAAACGAAAATCCTTCAAATCTAGGTACCATCATTGTGTTTTGTCCGATAAAACCCTCGACCTCTTTGTACCAGTCATCATCATGCTGTAAAGTTAGAATCTTTTCACGTAGATTTGTCTGAAGAGGTAGCACCAAAAAGATGCGTGGTCTCCGACTCAATGCATCTGCCACTCATTTCATTGTTCCTTTTATGTAAGTAATCTCGAAGTCGTACTCGCTAAGCAATTCCGACCAACTTCGTTGTGGCGCGTTCAGGTCGCTTTGGGTAAAGATGTGTTGTAGTCCATAGTGGTCAGTCTTTAGTTTGAATTTTCATCCAACAAGGTAGTGTCTCCAAACCTTCAAGGCATATACAATGGCTAACAACTCCAAATCGTGTGTCTCATAGTTCTCCTCATGCCTTCTCAGTTTCCTCGAGATTCCGCCTAAGCCTTCCTTGGATGCGTTAGTGCATACCAATAAGTCTGCGTCCATGTCAGGGACTTTTAGTATCAGTGTTGATGTCAACAAATCCTTGAGCCTCCGATATGCTTCCGCGCATTTCTCGGTCCAAACAAACTTCTTGTTTTTCTTTTGCAATTCCGTGATCGGATTTGCTATCTTTGAAAATCCCTCAACGAACTGTCGATAGTATCCTGCTAAACCCATGAAGCTACAAACTTCCGGGACATTTGTCGACGCATGCCATTCCATAAGAGCCTCGACCTTTGTTGGATCCATGGTGATGCCTTCGCCGGAGATGACATGCCCTAAGTAGTGAATCTTCGATTGATAAAATGAGCATTTGGACAACTTCCCATACAATTTGTGCTCTCGCAAACACTGTAGTACCAAGTGCAAGTGCTCGTCATGCTCCTCCGTCGTCCAAGAGTAAATCAAAATATCGTCAATGAATACTTGGACTAACTCAATCCCATCCACTCATCTAATCCAATATCAACCATTGGATTAAGAAACTCCTCACCTACCTCATGAGGTCGATTAGGATAGGAGGGCACATCCTAGCTAGGGTTGTTGTTCATTCATCTTTTGGAGAGCAAGAGAGAGAAAGAGAGAGGTCGAGCTTGAGAAGAGGCAGCATTTGCAGAGTTGGGCATACATCCCAAGGCAACAAGCTAGCACAAGTTTCAAGGTAGAGTACAACATTGAATGCAGTTTGTGCTGTACAGACTTCTAGAGGCCATACAGCCATTTATTGTGCACAAAAATCGAGGGAGACAGCAGAAACATTTCTGATAAGTTTGGCACACATCCCAAGGTTGTCATACAAGCATTTATTGGCATAGAAATTGAGGCACCTATTGTTATTAATTTCTGGGTGAAATTGTTTACAGCCTGTACAGATTTTTGGAACAAATTGTGAGGGTCGTACAGTTATGTTTTGGCACTGTTTTTGAGAAGAAGAGGCATGGTTTTCAAGGAGTTGTTCCTGCTACATATTCTGTGCATTCTTAGCTGAAATTTGGCACAAAAATCGGGACATTCCGTACATCATTTATTTCTAGGACAACCGCACAGTTGTACGGATTTCTGGCACAGAAATCAAGGAGCTTTCGCAGGATTGTTCGAAAGTATTTTTGTGGAAGAAAGTCTGAGATAAGTTTGTGTAATTTCTGAAGATGAATATGTTGTAAAAATAAATTTCTTTGAATCTCACAAATAATAAAAATCCCTCTCTCACCGGTTTTCCCCTTATGGGTTTTTCCAAGGTCGTTGTTAGACCGAAAATCTTTGTGTCAATAATTTTCTAAGTTTTATGTGTTGCTGATATTTTATTTTTGTGTTATAAACGATGTTCAGAATCCTCATGTTTCAATTCTGAAATTATTTTCTATTCTATTTAATTGGTTGTTATAATTCTAGGTTTGGGCATTAAACATTGGCTGAAAATCAGCGAGACTGAAACTAGGTTGGGGTTTGAAAATTTCATATGGTATCAAATCTGAGTTGAAAAGAAGCAGAAATTTCAGCAGTCAGAAAGTTGGGACAGCAGTCACTTCACAGGGTAGAATTTTGAATTTATTATTTTCAGCAGAAAGGGTCAATGGCTACAGGTTTGAGAGTTGAGGACAGACTTGATGGGGCAGCAAATTTTGGTGCTTGGAAGGAGAGGATGATCTTGCTTTTGCAAGAAAACGAGTTGTGGGACATTATGGAAAATACTGCAACTCATCCTGTTGTGGTACCTACTGATGCTACTCTTCTTGCAGCTTACACTAAGAAGAGTATCAAGGCTAAGAGGATTATTCTTGATGCCATCAAGGACCATTTGATTCTTCACTTGACGGGGAAAACAAATGCCTATGAGATGTGGGAGTCTTTGACTAAATTGTACTAGAGTACTAATGAGAACCGGAAGATGGTTTTGAGGGAAAAACTAAAGAACATAAAAATGACCAAGGATGAAAATGTGGTCACATACCTTACAATATTGACACGGGTGAGGGATGAGCTTGGAGCTATGGGGGAGGCCATAGTTGATAGTGAGCTTGTGAGAACATCATTGAATGGTGTTTCCAAACAATGGTTTGCTTTTGTGGAGGGCATTGTTGCTAGGGTGAAGCTTCCCAATTGGGAACGTCTTTGGGATGACTTTGTTCAGGAGGAGACCCTGAGAGGTTATGTACATGGTAGTTCATCTACAGGTCATGAAGAGGAGAATGTGGCTCTTTCTACTACTAGCAAGAAGAAGTTCAAAAAGGGTCCAAAGGGAGGAAACAAGACCAAGGGTGAAGGGAAGAAAGACATGAGTAAAGTCAAGTGCTTTGCATGCCATAATTTTGGGCACTATGCAGGTCAGTGTCCTAACAAGAAGAAGAAACAAACAGCAACTTCAGCAGTAGTGGAAGAGTTTTCCACCACGTTTGACAAGGAATTTTCCTTCGTTATGTGTCTATCCATGAGGACCACTCATGCAGATACTTGGTATATTTACAGTGGTGCCTCTCTCCATATGACAGGGGTTCATGAGCACTTGACAGACCTCACACAGATTGGATATGTTGAGGTAGTGCTTGGAGATGACCGAGAGGTCAAGGCAGTTGGTTGCGGGACTGTATCATTTTAGAGGGAGTCTTTGCCTCCCATGTCTTTGACAGAGGTTCTATATGTTCTGGGCTTGAAGAATAACTTAGTGTTAGTTTATACTATTGAGGAGAGGGGCTATGCGGTCTTATTCCGTGATGGGCAGGTGCTCCTTTACCCAAAGGGGTCTAGTATCACTTCGGACAAAGTGATTGGGACTAGACATGAGAAGTTGTACAAGCTTTTGTTCCAGCCAATGAGAGCATTGATTCATACTACTAGTAGCCGCAGTGACCTATGTGAGCTATGGCATAGGAGGATGGCACATTTTCACCATGGGGCTTTGAGGGTTCTGAGGGAGATGGTGACAGGAGTTCCAGATTTCAGTTCAGAGCACCATGAGTTGTGCAAGGGGTGTTCTTTGGGAAAGTACACCAAGACTACTTTTCCAAGCAATGACAGTAGAGCAGCAGGGATTCTTGATCTTATACATTCATATGTATGTGGCCCGATGTCTTCGGCATCGTTGATTGGTTTTCTATACTATGTTGTATTCATTGATGACTTCTCACAGAAGTCTTGGATTTTCTTCATGAAGACCAAAGGATAGGTCTTCAGTCGGTTTCAAGAGTTCAAATCTCTTGTGGAGAACCAAACAGGGAAGAAAATCAGAGTCCTGAGATCAGGCAATGGGGGTGAGTATACCTCCAAGGAGTTCATGAACTTCTGTGCAAAAGAAGGCATCGAGAGAGAGTTGATTGTTCCTTACAACCCACAGCAGAATGGGGTTGCAGAGAGGAAGAACAGGTCCATTGATGGGGCTGTGAGATCCATGCTACATGATCAGGGGTTGCCATTATTTCTATGGGCTGAGGCATGCTACAGTGCAGTTTATTTGTAGAACAGGAGTCCCCACAAGGCTATGGGGAGCATGACTCCTGAGGAGGATTTTTCTAGGAAGAAGCTTGAGATGGGGCACCTTTGGATTTTTGGGTGCATCACATATTCACATGTCCCTTCAAAGAAGAGGACAAAGTTGGAGCCCATGGCAGAGAGAGGGATCTTTGTTGGGTACAGTGAGACTTCAAAGTCTTTCTGTATATACCTTCCTTCCTTGAGGAAGACTGTCTTAAGGAGGGATGTCAGATTTGAGGAGGATGAAACCTTTAGGAAGTCTAGATGAGAAGAGAAGGGTGAGAAGTCTTCACCTCAGATTCAGGTGAGTCCGCAGTAGACTACAGTGACATAGAGTTTGGGGCCACCAGTTTCGGTGACTACGGGATCATAGGTGACAGGGCCACAAGATTCAGGTTCGCAGGCTACTGTCACATACCCACTACAGCATAATAAATTTTTCGCTCTTCCTCAAGGGATAGAATCCCCGAATTCCTATGGGGGCCTAGCGCAGGCTAGCTATTCTCTTATCCACCTCCATGTGATCATTGGTTATGACCACAGGCCAAGCCAAGAGGCACCTTTCGCATTTCGCGACTCAGCGATGCAAGAGAGTCAAGTCTTTCGACTCTTCAAACCCCGAAATGCCAAAATGTCGAACCCTGAGAGGGTTGGCGAGTGACAAGCTCCCCGCTTGGGTCTTGTCCATGTGACCCTGTTATGTGACCACGCACTTAATCAATACGGCACTTACCGGCTTTTCGAGATTCGGGGAATCGTGATGCAATGTCTCTTCCTCTCCCTTTCAAATCCTCGAAACTATGAAATCTCTAAAGTTCCCTTCCAAAGGGAGATCAACGGCTGTAAGCCTCCCCTGATCCGACGGTTTGGATCTTTTCGAGATTTCATGGATCAAGAGTCCCGATTCTCTTACTCTTTATAACCCCGGTAGCCGAAATACCGAAATATCTCTGCTGAGAGATCAACAGTCCATGTCCCTCTTGAACCAACGGCTACGATCCAACTGGATCGACGACCCACAGCCTTTCGGGGTTTCGGAATTCACAATTTTGCGATTCCGTTACAAACAACACTTATCCACGATTTCACACACCCACTCCAACAATACATCGCATTTCACGACTTCGAGAGTTTCAATACAAAGTGCCTCGGTTCCTTGTCCTCGGAACTTCCGAAATCCCAAACCCCGGTATGCCGAAACCTATTGTTGTTCCGTGACCCAGCACTACTCCATAAAACACTTTCGGGATTTAGCGTTTCGGGACTTCGCAAATCCTATTGCTCCAATTCCTTGTCCTCTCGTACTCCCGGTATCTGAAGTACCGAAGTGTCGAATACTACAATTTCGGTCCTCCTTCTCCTGAGCAAGGTCAACAGCTCAAAGCCTCTCCTGATCCAACGGCTCAGATCCTTTCGGGGTTTTATGAGTCAAGAGTTCAGAACTCTTACCTCTCATTTTCCTCGTAACTGAATTATCGAAATCTCCTTTCGGGGATTTCCCCGAAACCTCAACCGCATGCACCTTTCGAGACTTCGAGATTTGCGATTTCGTGAATTCGCCGCAACCAAACTCTTGGTCCTTCAACCTCCCGGTATCTGAAACCCCAATGGGTTCGGATCTCTGCCACGTGTCCTCTGAAATGGACGGTCCCGATGCTTTTGTTGTTTCGCGTACCAGAAGTTTGAAACTCTCGGTACCAGGACCACAGCCTCCTCTACGTCCCGAAATCCGGTGGCTCCTCTCCTGTATCGGGATTTCGTGAACCGGGAGTTCGCAATGCAGCGACTCCACAATTCTAGTCCTTCAATCTTCTGGTATCCAAAGCCCCAATGGGTTCGGACCTCTACCATGTGTCCTCTTAAATGGACGGTCTTGATCTTTTCGGGACTTTGATGAGTCCTCACCTTTGTGTATGCAAGGGTTAAACCTCATGCAGCTTCTCCTAGATGTGATGGCTATCGGCTATCCACGCGATATCTGATGGTAGTTGTAGCTCCTCCCTAAGCTCACGCTTTCTTCCCGATTTCGGAAGATTTCGACGCTTCAAAGGTCTCAACTTTCGATCTTCTACTGCAAGCCGGCTATTGGGTCTCGCCGGCACTTTACGAAAAGTGTTGTCCCTCCTGAGATTTATCAGCTATGAAGGAATTAAGAGCTTTGCGCTCTTTCTCCTGGGCTTGACTCTTAGAAGAGTCTTTTTCACACCCCTTGGGTACATTCGTCAAGTCTAGGACTTGGGTGAGTCTCGGCCTCTACTTGCCTCGCAGGGAGCCGGTGCATAACTACACTACCTCTCCTGAACTTAACAGAATTAGTCCTCCAAGGGACTCTAGACAACTAGAAAGGCTGGCATGTGTATATGAGACTATGCCTAAGGTCGACGATCTCACAGTTAGTGGCTCAAACTCAAGCAGCCACAGGACACAAGCATTTACAAGTACCAATCATGTCCTATCCATAAAATTTCTTACTGGCCTAAATATACAACCAAGCAGTGAGGAAAAGGACATAGTATATCCATTTAGAAATCAATCACAATTCCCGAAACATACCTAGTATAACCAAATCCATGCCCAATTACCGCTAAATTACACAAAGTAAGAAATCACTTATCTATTACAGGTTGTCGCCAACCAACTGATTGTGGGTGTCCTTCCTTCCACCCGACCATAGGCACAGAGGCATTCATTCTTAGCACTCTAGCCACCCCCGTGCCAAGCCATGATATCACCAGGGAATTCTCATGGTTCTCGAGGGTTCTCTCTCTATTTCGGCTTCTGTTTGGGTCCTATTTTATGTAACTCGAAGCTTTCTCACTCGGTTGTGGCCTCGGCGAGGTTTCTCAGATGCTCTTCGGCATCAAGCTCGCGGCCTTCTGTTCGTGATTCATTGGAGAGCTTCGCGCTTCTCCCTTGTGAGATTCCGCCCTCCTCGTCTAGTGTCGGGTGTCTGGTGTCTCCTCTCCCTTGTGTGTGTCCCTCTTACCTTGGGAGGTTTTTTTCGACCTATCATGTTCCTTCTGTCAGAAGTAAGCTCAGGTCTGCAAGTCCCTGTGGTACTTCAAACTGACAACCCAGGTTTCCATTCATGGGGGTGGTTGGTGATTCAACCACTGGTCCTTTCTTCATTGACTGATTTTATTTCCTTGGAATTTGAAGGAGGTTTGTCATCCTTATCAAGGGAGGTTTGGGGTTATTTGATATATGAACCCTCTCTTATAGTTTTCACATTCTTCCTCTAGTGATATCATGTCCAGTACTTTCAAGGATTCACCCCCATAGTCAATTATTGGAAACTCAAACAATAATACATTTACATTTTCCTCATGCATTAGCATGGTAATTCCTATTCTATGATTAATTACAAATTGGTGGAAATAGGGGTGTTACAGCTACTGGTCCACAGGTTTCAGGATCGAGTACTCCAGAGTCTACTTCAGGATCATTGTCTTCAGGAGATGGGGTTGAGAAGGGATAGTCCCCTCCATGGGACACTACTTCAGAGAGGAGGAAACCCAAGTGGCTTCAGGACACTTTGAGAGAGGCACATGGTTCAGTAGGGAATCCCAGACAGGCAGTGAGGGAGAGTAAACCTCCCTAGAGGTTTTGCAGCTACGTTGCGATGGTGAGCAGTATTCAGGATTCTGAGCCTTCCACTTTTGAGGAGGATACTGGTATCCAGGTGTGGAGAGATTCCATGATGGAAGAGTACAATTCCATCATGAAGAACGATGTCTGGGAAGTTGTTCCCAGACCTGAGGGGAAGTCAGTGGTGACTTCCAGGTGGATCTATAAACTAAAGCATGTTGCAGATGACAACATTGAGAAGTACAAAGCTCGCTTTGTGGCTCGGGGGTTTTCACAGGTTGAGGAAGTCGACTATGATGAGACCTTTGCACCAGTTGCTAGATACACTTCGATCAGGGCAGTGATCTCCATTGTAGCAGAGATGGGTTGGAAGATCCACCAGATGGATGTGAAGACCGCATTTCTGAATGGTCTTATTCAGGAGGAGGTGTACATTGAGAAGCCATTGGGCTTTGAGGTCCATGGGAGAGAGTCTCATGTGTGTAGACTAAAGAAGGCATTGTATGGGCTGAAACAAGATCCCAGAGCTTGGTATTCGAGGATAGATGCTTATTTGCAGCAGTTGGGTTTTGAGAAGAGTGAGGTGGATCCCAACCTATACTACATTGTGGTTGGAGAGGATCCTCTCATTCTTCTGCTATATGTGGATGATCTATTCATTATAGGGGCAGAGAGACTCATCAGTTGCAAGGAAAGCCTTTATTTAGAGTTCGAGATGACTGATATCGGACTGATGCATTACTTTTTGGGATTGGAGGTTTGGCAAGAGCCTGGACACATCTTCCTAGGACAGGGGAAGTATTTGTGTGACATTCTGAGCATATTTTAGATGGAGGATTGTAGGCCCATGACCACTCCCATGATTACCAACTGGAAGAAGCTTCATTCGTTCGAGTCACAGTGGGTGGATTCCACCTTGTATCGTCAGTTGATCAGGTCATTGATGTATTTGGTCAATACCAGGCCAGATATTTGTTTTGTTGTCAATACTCTCAATCAGTTCATGGTGGAGCCTAGTAGAGTGCACTGGGTGGCAGCAAAACATGTACTCGGGTATCTTTGTAGTACGGTAGATTATGGTCTGGACTATCAGAAAAGAGATGGAGTTCATTTGGTTGGCTATACAGATTCATATTGGGCAGGATGTGTCAGTGACAGGAAAAGCACTTCAGGGTGACGTTTCAAATTGGGATCAGCAGTTGTGTCGTGGTTTAGTCTGAAGCAAAAGTTAGTGGCTTTGAGTTTTGTAGAGGCTGAGTAAATGGCAGCCAGTCCGGCTAGTTGTGAGGCCCTTTGGCTTCACAAGTTGTGGTGGGATTGTTCGGTGTGCAGTTGAGGCCTACTTTGATTTACTATGATAATCAGAGTTGCATTAAACTCTTGGGGAATCTATTTTTTCATGACCAGTCTAAGCATATCGAGATTCTTTATCACTTCATGCGTGACTATGTTCAGAGAGGAGTTGTGGAGCTACAGTACATATCTGCAGAGGAGTTGGTTGCAGACATACTCACCAAGGCATTGGGCAGAGGCAAGTTTGTATTTTTCAGGGACAAGCTTGGAGTGGTGAGTAACACTTTCCTCGATAAGAGGGAGTGTTAAAATTTTAATTAAAAAGTACCTAGGCAAGTGTTTCTCATCCCTAGGCGCCTAAGGGGTGAGAAAGTGCCTAATGTGGGCCCTAGTCATTTAATTTGTCAGATGCAAATTAAAAGGTGACTTTATGAATTTAGTGAGGGTTGAGTGAAGAGACACTCAATCTTATCCACTCATCTAATCCAATCTCAACCGATGGATTAAGAAACTCCTCACCTACCTCATGAGGTCGATTAGGGTAGGAGGGCGCACCCTAGCTAAGGTTGTTGTTCATTCATCTTTTGGAGAGAAAGAGAGAGGTCGAGCTTGAGAAGAGGCAGCATTTGCAGAGCTGGGCACACATCCCAAGGTAGTAAGCTAGCACAAGTTTCAAGGCAGAGTATAGCATTGAATGTAATCTGTACGATATGAATTTCTAGAGGACGTACAGCCATTTATTATGCACAGAAATCGAGGGAGACAGCAGAAACATTTCTGAGAAGTTTGGCACGCATCCCAAGACTTCCATACAAGAATTTATTGGCACATAAATCTATTCACCTACTGTTATTAATTTCTGGGTGAAATTATGTACAGTCCATACAAATTTATGGCACAAATTTCGAGGGTCGTACAGTTCTGTTTTTGGCACTGCTTTCGAGAAGAAGAGGCACAGTTTTCAAGGAGATGTTCCTGTTGCATATTTCGTACATTCTTAGCATAAATTTGGCACAGAAACTGGGATAGTCCGTACAGCATTTATTGTTGGGACAGTCGTACAGTTGTATGGATTTTTGGCATAGAAATCGAGGAGCTTTCCCAGGACTATTCAGAAGGATTTTTGTGAAAGAAAGTCTGAGATAAGTTTGTGTAATTTCTAAAGATGAATATGTTGTAAAAAGAAATTTCTTTGAAGCTCACAAATAATAAAAAGCCCTCTCTCGCTGGTTTTCGCCTTGTGGGTTTTTCCAAGGTCGTTGTTAGACTGAAAATATTTGTGTCAATAATTTTCTGATTTTTATGTGCTGCTAATATTTTATTTTTGTGTTGTAAACGATGTTCAGAATCCTCATGTTTCAGTTCTGAAATTATTTTTTGTTGTATTTAATTGGTTGTTATAATTCTGGGTTTGGGCATTAAACATTGGCTGAAAAATCAACGAAACTGAAACTGGGTTGGGGTCTGAAAAATTCATAGTTATTCTTATCTCCTATACAAATGTTTGATGTTGAAAAAGGTTTGCTTATATTTGAGTATAGCAATATGCAAAAACATTGACTTACAAAGCTTATGTATTTTATGCATCATATCGAGTGGTAGCACTCATAGAGAGTCTTTGAGGAAAAAAATTATCCATACCTATGATCATATGCATAATGAATTCTCAAATAATGTTGTTTAAAGTTTGTTTATAAGCTTTGAATGTGGAATATATGAGCATATGGCCATCTCATATCAAAAGAATGAGCTCTTGGTTCTTGAGCCCCATGTGAATTATTTGATACTAAACCATGATTGTACCTTATATAAAACTATGCACAATATATAAAAGTTTAAATTACAAGGTTTGCTTTATGAAGGAAATTTGGGTTATCATATTTATGGGTTCAATATGTTTGAAAATCCATTGGGCTTGACATATATATATTACACAACATAGTCTTTATGCAAAAACAAGTCACGGTACTTTAGGCATCATTGCAAAGTGATAAAAGTTTGGTTCGTTATAATTGAAGTATCATATTAGAAGTGACACTTTCAATGGAATGTAACCAGCGTATGACTTATACTCATATTATAATACATGATATATGATTGGTGTATGGTTTGTGGTTGGTATATGTTAATTTTTTTCACACATGATATACCCTTGATTTGATTGATGTGAGCAACATGTGATATATGAGTTATATGGCATCAGATTGAATGTTCATAGGAATGAGGTTATGGTGAAGCTCACGTGACACAAGTAATATGGCATACAGTTTGAGGGTTATGTGTATTGAATGAGTGTTGATCTACCATGCATATATGATGGTTGATTTTGAATAGATGACGTGATGAGATGACCATGCTTTAAATTAGCAAGGACATGGGAATTTACACCCGTATTCCCACATTCTATCATCACATTTTGCCTTGGGTTTTGGTCATTTTGTGTTGTTGATATTGTAGAGAAAACGAATTCGAGCTCCTCTTTTTGAGAAACCCTTGCTCTGGTTGGTTGCTCCTCTTGTTGAGAAACCCTTTCTCTGGTTGGTTGCTCCTCTTGTTGAGAAACCCTTGCTCTGGTTGGTTGCTCCTCTTGTTGAGAAACCCTTGCTCTGGTTGGTTGCTCCTCTTGTTGAGAAACCCTTGCTCTGGTTGGTTGTGGTAATTATCCTCGGCCTATACCCTAGTATAAAAACACTTTTTTTGCAAGGTATGAGCTCGCAGTATGTTCTACATATCTTGCAACACATTTATCTTTAGATTGATTAATTTTGGCTCTGGTTAGCTTATTATGTGCATGAAAAATTATTTCTCCCTGCTCTATCATTTCTTGAATAAAAATGAAAGGAATGATTGTTTGTCCAAGAATGGTGTTGGGATTTGTCTTGAATATTTCATACTTTCACTTTCCATGATTGTTTGAAAAAAAAAAATCTTTGAGTTAGTTCTGGTTTGCATGCAATATAAATGGATTCAAACCCGACTCCTTTATGACATTTTATGGGCTTTGTGGTGATTTTTGGTCAAATTTAAAGACCCATTTAAAGTTATGGATAAAATTTAGTGGGTTTTGAACATGGGTTAAAACACCATCCTCTACAAAGTTTGACATGTTTGATATGATTCAACCCACGTCGAACTCAACTGCATTCTAGTCTATTTAAATTTAAAATGGGTTAGGGCCATCTTGGTGTTGGTTTATTCGAACCCAAGAATATATGAGTGCAAGTATATTTCATGAAATTCTTTATGTTTCCTACAGCCAACCTAAATTTATTTATTCTAAGCTAATGTTGAGCATAGCTAGTTGAAATGGAAAGGATTTCATTATTTTGTTGACTCTATTATTTAAATGATACCAATTTGTTGAGAGTTTTAGGTTGGGCATGCAATGTCATGGTGTTGATAGTGAATAAATGAATAGATGTGAAATTCATATACAGTTTCTTTTCAAATAATATTAAAGAACAAAGTTTGAAAATGCCACATGGTTTTAAAATATTATGATGAAACTCAGCATTCATATGTTTGGTCGCATGACTTTGTAAAGACATATTGATTTGATTGGATTGCATGAGCAAATGGAAATTAGTGGGAGTTATACATTGAGGTAATTCATTGGCCAAAGAAATGATTTCATTATGTCATGATGACTGAAAGTTTAAAAGATTGTTATATAGACTCACTTTTCATAAATCAATTTCCTCTAATCCCATTCATATAAATTTCATTTCTCCATTTTTTTTCATGTCTATATAACTAAAAGAAAATATGTCATGATTAATCTGCGGTTTAAATGATGAATTATGGGAAGAATTTAATATTTTTCTACAACATATGTATATAAATTAGAATGATATGTGAGCTAAATGTTTTTATAGTGAAAGTGTACACTCATGGTTGAAAGAATTAGAATATTGAACAGTATTAGTCATAAATTTCTACCATACAATCAATTTTAGCAAGTTACACACCTTTATCATATATCCCTATCATAAAAATTCATTTTCATGCACTTCCATGTTCATATTTTTAAGAGAAAATGGTCTGTATATACAAAGAATTTACAGTTCAGATTTCATATTTTAAAGAAGAGTTGGATGTTGGAAAAGTTGCATTGTTGTTCTTGTTTCCATTTTTCCCCTCCATTTCCCTTTTAAGTTGCATAGTTGTGTTATTCTCAAATCCAAATTTGATCATGATGACAAGTTGTATTAGATGTTAAATTTAATGTGTCATGTATGTGTACTAATTTGAAGATGGTGAATATAGATGAGTTTCTTCAGCAGAGGAAGCAATCGAGAAGGTGATAGAGGAAGAAGAGGGATATTAACCAACACATTTTCACAACCTGGTAGGCACAAGAAGTTGAGGTTCTTCATACACTTTGATGTTGATTCTGATCAATTTCAACAGTTGTTTCAAACGGGACATTTGAATATTGGTGGATAACATTCTTTACCTCA
>ML792793.1:26447-74437 GCA_009831015.1 Picea engelmannii | reverse complement strand
TATGATGAATCTATACCTTGTATTCTAAGTTACTTCAATACCCAAGTAGTAGCGAATATGTCCCATTTTTTTCATCTCATAACCCTTATTAAATTATTTATTTATGGATGCAATATATGGTTCATTGTTCCTTGTTATCAAAAAATCATCTACATACACCACAAGATATACAACAGTTTTTCCAAATTTCTTGACAAAAAAAGTTGCATCATCAAGATTAAATTGCTTGAAATTTATCTTCAAAATATGCTCAATTAGATTTTCATACCATGCATGAGGTGCTTGCTTTATGTCATACAAATAATTTATGAGCTTGCATACCTTATGTTCTTGACCCTTTAAAACAAATCCTTTTGGTTGATGTTGAAAAGTCAACAAGAAACATGTGTCTAATTTACTTTTCCCTTAAATAAATTGGACAATAAATATTAATCTATTATCTCATTCATAACTGAGTGATTTGGAATTGTAACAGAATTACAAGTGTAGTTAAGTGAGTTAAGCTTAGTTGTATTAGTGCAAGTTCAGTGAATTAATTATTCATTAATTCACAATCATTTAACTCTCATGCAACTGAAGATTCGCCACGGTTAACTACATGCATGTCAATCCAATGGACACCAGTTGAGATAACAAGTGAAAGGGGCAGTTGGCTATCAGTTGTGATTTGATCACACATGCATTGGATATGCTTATGAGTATGTGCAAACTAGGCAATCGATTATCACGAGGAGAGGATTGTGAGAATTCAAATTGCAGAGATTGTGCAGAGGAGGCAGGTTGTCTGGACACAGAGAATTGGCACATGTATTCTCTAATTTGTGTATGACAGTGTGAGACAATTGTATTGTACTGAGAGCTCATGGATTAGAGTTTTGTATGAGATTGTTTCATGATTCATGATATACATAATATATGATAGTGGGGTTTTAGCTTTATGCTTTCCCAGAAAAACTTATGTGTTATGTGTTATTGATATTTCACTGTGTGCTCATGGTTGTGATCGTGGTTTAATTTCTTCCGCAATAATAATAGTAGAAGCGATTATGTATTTAACAAGTGGCGGAAATTGTTAGATCAGGAGAATCATAGGAATACTCATTTGGGTATCGAAATTTCTACATGGTATCAGAGCCACAGAGGCCACAGAGCTACAGAAGTGAGGTGCGAACAAAATCATGTTCTCGCAGGTCCCGTCTCTAGTAGGGTGCGAACTCTAGTACTGAAGACTACACTCATTTTCAGGAATAGTAATTCTCGCACCCTAGACAAAGGAAGGGTGTGAAATTCATTGGCATTCTCGCAGGAAAATACACTAGTAGGGTGTGAACTCCCCTCACCCTACAGTGGAGTACAGTGCGAACATCACAGGAAAGTTCGCAGGCAAGTGTACTAGCAGGGTGCGAACTTCCCTCACCCTACAGTGAAGCAAGGTGCGAACTTCCTAGGCAAGTTCGCAGGCTACACAAAACCAGGGTGCGAACTTCCGTCAAGTTGCTCTTAGGTGGGGTGTGAACCTCCCAGGGCAAGACGAAAGGCAGGAGTTGAGTTTTGGGTTGGATAACATTCAAATTTGCAAGATTTTTTTGGTGTGATACTTGATTCAAGATAAAAAAATGTCTTTCAATGGATTGAGGTTGGAGTATGCACTCAAGGGAAGCTCTAACTACATTGCTTGGAAGGACAGGATGGAAGTAGTCCTCGAAGACAATGGCTTGAAGGGCTTCATTGACAATGATGTTCCTAAGTCGGATGCGACAAACACTGCAAATCTTGATGCATGGAAAAAGAAAGTGGTGAAGGCAAGGAGGATTCTGTTGGAGGGAGTATCAGACCACATTGTCTCAAGTCTCCATGGGAAAACCACACCACATGCAATGTGGAAGGTTTTTACGGATCTGTTCCAAAACAGTAGCGACCATAGGAAATTGGTGCTCAAAGATAAACTCAGGAAGATCAAGATGGAGAAAGGCGACACCATTCCAAAATATCTCACGAAGTTTGTCCAATGTCGGGATGAGCTTGGAAGTGTGGGAATAACAGTCCCTGTTGATGATTTGGTGAGCTTGGAGCTCCTAGGACTTCCCAAGAGTTGGCATAGTTATCAAGACTCTATCAATGGAAGGGAAAAATTGTCGGATTGGGAACGACTGTGGTCGAATCTAGTGCAAGAGGAGTTCAGGCGGAACACCAGAAATGGATCTTCATCAAAGCGTGATGATGAAGAGGATTGTCCTTTGACTGCAAAGGCAAGGAAAGGGAAATGGAAGAAATCCCAATCAAAATCTGAGTCTAAAGTCAAGAAGTTGGATTTGTCCAAGGTGAAGTGTTTTCACTGTCACAAACATGGGCATCTCGCTACTAATTGTCCGCAGAAGAAGAAGAACAAGATGGTTGTTGGAGCTGCAACTGGTGAGTCTCTTGTCTCACAATTTGATCTTGACTTCGCTTTGATCGCATGCATGGCATCAAGTGCATCGGGATCGGTGTGGTATTTGGATAGTGGCACTTCCTTCCACATGACGGGAGATAAAGAGTCTTTCATTGACTTGGAGGAGAAAGATCTCAGAATGCATATAGAGATGGGTGACGATGGACGATACAGTGAGACTAGTATTGGTACCATTACCTTTCAGAGGGAGTCAGGTAAACCATTTCAATTGAAAAATGTTATGCATGTTCCAGGTCTGAAGAAAAACTTGGTCTCAGTCGCAATGTTGGAGGACAAAGGCTATGATGTTGTTTTTAGTAGTGGAAAAGCATATCTGCGACATAAAGAAATGGGTCAAGTCAAGCAGATATGGATTCGAGTTAAGAATCTCTACATGTTGGAGGTAGATGGATGCGGTGCCATGATAGGCAAGGCAGAAAAAGTGATGAGCCGGGATGAGGGTGAATTATGGCATAGGAGATTGGGCCATCTTCATCATGGAGCCTTGAAGATCATGCAGCAAATATCTATTGGACTTCCAAGGGGAACATTTCCTCAGTCAGATCAGTGCAAGGGGTGCACCCTGGGGAAGTATGTAAAGACCACCTTTCATGAAAAGGAGAACCGTGCTTCGGTGATCCTGGAGAGAATTCACACAGACGTGTGTGGACCATTCTCGGTTGCTTCAACAGCAAAACACAGGTATTATGTTATTTTTTTTTATTACTTTTCTCGTAAATATTGGATATTCTTCATGCAGAAGAAGGACCAAACATTCTCAAAGTTCTGTGAGTTTAAAGCATTGGTGGAGAAAGAGTCGGGGAAGCAAGTGAAGGCTCTAAGGAGTGATAATGGTGGAGAATACATCTCTAATGAATTCAAATACTTCTGCAGCAGAGAAGGAATTCGAAGAGAACTCATAGTGCCTCATAACCCACAGAAAAATGGGGTCGCGGAGAGAAAGAACAAAATGATCATGGGTGCAGCACAAGCGATGTTGCATGATCAGGGCCTACCATTGCATTTGTGGGCAGAAGCATGCAATACTGCAGTTTATGTGCAGAACCGTTGTCCTCATAGAATACTTGGCATGAGTACACCTAAAGAAGCTTTTACTGGTAAGAAACCTGATGTTTCTCATTTTAAAATTTTTGGTTCATCTGTTTATGTGCAGGTAAACAAGGATGCCAGGAAGAAGTTAGAACCCACTGCTAAAATTGGGATATTTGTGGGGTACACAGAAACACCCCATAATTATCGTGTGTATTTTCCGAACAGTAAGATGACTGTTATGCGACGGGATATCAAATTCGAGGAGGGGAAAGCCATGCGGTTGTCGCTTGAGAGGGAGCTAGACTTGCATGTAGAAGAGGAACTATTGGTTCCCAAGGATGAGTCTCAAGATGTGGATCAGCCACATGAGGAGGTTCATGGAGTGGAGGAAACCACTCAAGCAAATCCATCCATCAGAAATGGAAGAAAGCACACCACGGAAACTAATAGATTGAGACTAGATGTTGCACAGAATGTAGGAGCCCCTATTTCACAGCGCAGACAGAGACAGTCTCCTGATTGATTTGCTGGATACATGGCTCTTATGAGCAAATGTATTTTGAATGAACCATATTCCTTTCAGGAAGCAGTGCAGGACCCCACTTGGGTTGATGCTATGGTAGAGGAGTATGACTCCATTGTCAAAAATAGTGCATGGGAAATTGTCCCAAGACCGGTCGAAAAATCAGTGGTGGAGGGTAAGTTGTTAATCATTTTTATTTATGTTGATGATTTCATACTCACTGATGATGAGCAGCTGATACACTCATGCAAGGATGACCTTGCAAAGGAGTTTGAGATGAAGGATTTGGGCCTTCTTAATTATTTCCTTGGATTGGAAATATGGCAGCGAGATGGTGAACTTTTTGTGTCTCAAGGAAAGTATGCAAGGGAGATACTGGGTAAGTTTCACATGGAGGGCTCAAACCCATGGATACTCCTCTTCTAGGAAACTGGAGGAAAGAGGATGCTACTTCTGGAGAGGTAGTGGATGCTATTTTCTATCGATACTTAGTGGGTTCGCTAATGTATTTAGTGAATACGAGACCGGACATTTGCTATGCAGTTAACTAGCTAAGTCAAGTGATGGTTAATCCTACCAAACTCTTTTGGAAGGTGGGTAAGCATGTCCTGAGATATCTGAAGGGCACATCTAAGTATGGATTATGGTACAGACAGACGGATGAGGTGAAGTTGCATGGCTTCATGGATGCAGATTGGGTGGGCAGCCCAACGGACATAAAGAGCACATCAGGCGGGATCTTTAGTATCGGATCTACAGCTATTTCTTGGTACAGCAGGAAACAGAGATCCATGGCACTTAGTTCAGCAGAAGCAGAATACATGGCAGCGAGTCAAGCTCCATGTGAGGCTATCTGGATGAGGAAGATCTTGGTTGGTTTGTTTGGTTCTCATTTAGATCCGACGGTGATTTATTGTGATAATCATAGTTGCATTAAACTCTCGATTAATCCTGTGTTTCATGACAGATCTAAGCATATAGATATCCGGTATCATCATCTCAGAGATTGTGTGTAGTGGAACATCATGTTACTTTAATACATTCCTACAGAAGATCAGGATGTGGACATTCTGACGAAGGCGCTCACCAGGAGAAAATTCAAATATCACAGAGACAGGATTGGGGTGAAGGATAATCCCTTTCTTGTTGAGAGGGAGTGTTGAAAAGTCAACAAGAAACATGTGTCTAATTTACTTTTCCCTTAAATAAATTGGACAATAAATATTAATCTATTATCTCATTCATAACTGAGTGATTTGGAATTGTAACAAAATTACAAGTGTAGTTAAGTTAGTTAAGCTTAGTTGTATTAGTGCGAGTTCAGTGAATTAATTATTCATTAATTCACAATCAGTTAACTCACATGCAACTGAAGATTCACCACGGTTAACTACATGCATGTCAATCCAATGGACACCAGTTGAGATAACAGGTGAAAGGGACAGTTGGCTATCAGTTTTGATTTGATCACACATGCATTGGATATGCTTATGAGTATGTGCAAACTAGGCAATTCATTATTGCGAGGAGAGGACTGTGAGAATTAGGATTGCAGAGATTGTGCAGAGGAGGCAAGTTGTCTGGACACGGATAATTGGCGCATGTATTCTCTAATTTGTGTATGACAGTGTGAGACGATTGTATTGTACTGAGAGCTCTTGGATTAGAGTTTTGTATGAGATTGTTTCATGATTCATGATATACATAATATATGATAGTGGGGTTTTTAGCTTTACGCTTTCCTGGAAAAACTTATGTGTTATGTGTTATTGATATTTCACTATGTGCTCATGGTTGTGATCATGGTTTAATTGCTTTCGCAATAATAATAGTAGAAGTGATTATGTATTTAACAAGTGGTGGAAATTGTTAGATCAAGAGAATCGCAGGAATACTCATTTGGGTATCGAAATTTCTACAATTGATACATGTAGACATTCTCTTTCAAATATCCATTATGGAAAGTTGTCTTCACATCCATGTCATGAAGCTTCCACCTATTATGTGTTTCCAAATCCAACAAAACACGAATGGTAGCCCATTTTTTTATGGGGGGGGGAATTTTCCTCATAATCTATGCCTTCTTTCTATGCATATCATTTCACCACAAGCCTTTCCTTATGCTTATTAAGTGAGCCATTTGATTTGTACTTGTTCTTATAGAACCACTTGCATCCAATTGGATTGGTTCCAAATGGAGGATCCAACAACTTTTGTGTCCCATTCTTGATGAGAGCATCATACTCATTATGCATAGCTTATTTCCATTGATCATGAGAAACAAATTCTTCAATGAAGTTGGTTCAAAGTTAGTAGATCAATTCATTTCACAATCATATGAAAATTCCATACCATTGACATCACCTGAATATGTATCATTTACATCACCTCCATCGATTTGTCTTGTTGAACTTCTAGTTTTTGTCTTTCCAATCACGTGAGGATGAACACCTTCAAGTGTCTTCATGGTCCACTTTGGAAATTTCTATGATGGTCCAAGTTTCTCAATTGATTGAGATGGTGTTGCATTCCCATCAAGATTCAACCTTTCAATCCTCTCAATCACATCATCCAATTGAACCTCCTGTTCTTATGAAGTGGTTGGATCTTCTACATGACGAGGAGGTGGAACTTCAAAAGGATATTCCATAGATTCATCCAATATAAGGATCTCTCCTTCAATATGTGGAATCTAATTATCAAAGACATGATATGTCTTTACATGGGTAAATGTATCAAGATGATAAATTTGTCGCTCAACGGTCTTGTCATTTTTAGTGAATTTAAGAAAAATTACATCTCTAGAAAGAATGAACTTTCTATTTACCTCATCATAAAGATGATATTCCTTGGTGGTATTTGAGTGTGCCCCGAGAAGATTCACTTTCGAATCCTTGCACCTAGTTTGTTTCTTTTCTCCTTAGGAATTAAAGAATAACAAGCGAAACCAAAAACCCTAAGATGCCTCACCAAATGAATATGGTCATACCACATTTCATAAGGAGTCTTGTTCCCAAGAGAATGAGACGGAATTTTATTTCTCAAATAAACTACACATAGAAATACGTCATCCCAAAACATCAACTTCACATCTTATCAGCTTTAGTGTCAATTAGTTTTCTCCTTACCGCGTAAAAGGCCATTATCATGCGATGTATTGCCACTTGAACCCTTCAAATGTAGTGTAGTGTGAGTTGTCGAACTGCATACTACGTGAAAGCCGACTGAATTGGCGATAGAAGCGACAGCGCCCCACCCTTTTATACATGAGAAACCAAAATAGATTACATACATCTTAATCGGGGTGTTGGTACCAATCGTTAAGCCATACATCATATTAATCAATACGTTTCCCTTGATATGTGCCCCCTATCATTATTAGGTACTCGAAAAAAGAAGAAAAATAGCATGGAATGTACCATATTCAAGAGTGTCATGTTCATTCTTTTTTCTACACCATTCTACTGAGGATCGTGTGGAACAATGGTTTGATGCTTAATCCCATGTTGGAAAAGATATACTTAAAACTCATTAGAAGTGTATTCCCCTCCATTATCAGTATGAAGTGTGCAAATATGATTTTGTGCTTCATTTTCAATCCATACATGAAAAATTTTAAATGTTTCAAATGCTTGATATCTATGTTCAACAAATAAACCTGACAGTGTAATCATTAATAAAATTCATGATATATTTATTACCAAAAGCATATGCAACAAGCATGGGGCCACACAAATCAGAGTGTATCAACTCTAGCTCTCTACATTCTCTCAAAGTGGAATCATGAAAAGGATGCTTACTATCTTTACCAAGGATACATGCATCACATTACTTCAAAATCGTTGGAATATTAGAAAAACCAAAAACATTGTTTTTCTTCAACATACGAAGATTATCATAATTTATGTGTCCAACTATAGCATGCAACAAGAGACTGGATGAGAATGTACCTTCATCATGGTGATAGAGGTATGAAAAATTCTATGTATGTGTATGTGTCCCTTTCATCTTCAACAATCTCTCATCCTCCCTTCTTGTCATGATGACCATGTTGTCAGAGGACCTCATTATTTAAAAATTCCCATCAAGCATGTAAATAGTATGGCCGTACTATCAAATGTGCATAGAGACAACAAGTTTCCCTGCAAATCAATAATATATAGAACATCATGCAAAAGAAAATCTAGGAATCTAGGCAATTCAAACGTGATGATGCTAATTCTAATAGGTTTGTGACTAGGTTTGTGACTATATATATATATATATATATCACCCTCTACATTGTCATTCAATTCTTCAAGTAAGCCTCTCCAAAAAATCATGTGGAAAGTAGCAGCGGTGTTAAACAACCATGCATCTCTCCAAGAAGCAAATGAAGTTTTGAACAAATCTTTAGTTATGCCAATATTGCAATGAGAAATAACAAAATGAGAAAATTCAAGAGCTTTATCTTTTTCTTCCTTTTGTTACTAATTTTCTTTGATATTCTCCCATGGGACCCTACATGTCTTTGCATCATGTCCATTCTTTCCGCAATGAAAATAGTGAAGATCAGATCTATCACCTTGATTATACCTAACAACCTCCCACTAAAATACTTATTTCCATGTCCTCTCTTACTACCTTCTCCTCTAGAAGAATCATGTGATTGATTCTTCCCTTTTTTAGCAAGTCACGCAGTCTCTCCAGTGGTATGAACTATCTTCTTCAAAAAATATTTCTCATGTTTTGTAGTTTTCTCCACCAAAGAGTCAAAATCAAGGGACTTCAATTGGCCACTAACTTGAATTGATTCAAGATAGTGAGAATATGTGGGCTAGAGGGCCTTAATGAAGGCCATGAGAGAAATGTTTATCTTCACCAGTAGAATCAATGTCATGAATAGATATTTTTTTCTTGAAAGCGAATGGTCGAAGGTCTAGGGTTTAAGGTTAGATCTTCTTTCGATGATTTTTAGTAATGGTCATATTTTTGGGTTGTCCACAGTTATGGAGGAAGAGTTATTAGATTATGGAGAAAGCGACACTTGGGAGTCACTGTCTATTTTTTTTTCTAAGAAGGAATACTTTGAGATCATACGATATACTAGGGACTTTATTGCAAAAGTTGGGAGGGAGACTCGGGAACAGAGGGTGGTTATGAATAATTCATGTGAGATTGGTAGGGTTACAGATGGACTTGGATTTACCTATGCTAGATTTCAAGTCACATGTATCACCAAGTAAATACTCAATACTCGAAGCTAATCAAGGCATTTCCATTCTCACTAGTACAAGAGAAAAGTGTCAACATAAATAGAGTGTATTAAGGTAAGGGTTGATAACATAAGATTGGTGTTAAGTCACAATAACAGTCTGGATTCGGTATAGTATTTATCTGCTTTATTATTGGTTGGCAAGTTCATGGGAAAGGTGGTGTCGAGGGCACACTTAATTGGTTGGAAGGAAGGGTGATGGGGGAAAGTATTGGGTTACATGTGGAAGTTCTATATCCTGGTAAAAGAGTGTTTTTGTTTCGAGTTCAGGGTGTAGAAGGACATGGAGATTATTTTTTCTCAATCTTGGATTTGGGTTCCATCAAGCTTAATTATAAAGAAATAGAATTCGGCATTTGATCCATGAAATGGACCTTTTTTTGTTCAATATATCTAGATTTTTCTCCTAGGGTTCCCTTTGGAGCTTTGGTTGGGACCTATGTTCAAATTGATAGCCAATGTGTTGGGTAAGATTTTTTTCTTTGATGGGTGAAGTCTTTGTAATGAAGATAAAAGGGTGGTCGGGGTGCTTATTGAGCTATATTTAAGTAAAGGGATTCTATTAGAATTGGAAGTGGTGTGGAAATATCGCTCTTTCATATAGGATTTAGACTATTGGAAAATTCCTTTTAGGTGCTCTGAGCATAGGGAGGTTGTACGCTTGAGGTGGGATTGTCTCATGGATCCATCTAGTATAAGGAAGTGTCAAAGTTGGGATAAGAGTTCATTGTATTCTCCTTCAAAATAATTGGTGTCAAATGCACATTCCGATGAACCAAGATTAGAGGTTGGGGTGAATCGTGTTCTTTGGTCACAGAGCCCGA
Organism: Picea engelmannii; assembly: GCA_009831015.1. NCBI lineage: Eukaryota > Viridiplantae > Streptophyta > Pinopsida > Pinales > Pinaceae > Picea > Picea engelmannii. Next base: position 64,352 of record ML792793.1, on the reverse strand, counting down.
TTGAAGCCAGGGGTAGGCCTTGTATTAAAGGGTGTCAGGATTCTCTAGTGGTGTCATCGGCCTCAAAAGAAAAATATAGGTTATTTATTACCCCCCACCCTACAAAATCCTCTAGTTTTGTATCAATTCTTAAATATGTTCCCTCTCTCTTTTCCCATGAGGTGTAAAAGAAGAAGTTAAAAGGGATTTTGGAAGGTGATAATGTATTGGGTTTGTTAGGGAATGAGTTTGATCCTTTAGGTGTAGTTGTCATGTTGGATCTTGCTAAATATCTATCTCCCTCTTGTGTCGTGTCTAATCATCCATCTCCTCCCTATCAACTTCGTTCACATAAATCTAAGGGAATGGCATATCTTGGGTTTTTTCAAGGAGGGATTGCTCGGTGTGTGGAGCCTCCTAGGCACCCGAGCCGCAGGTCCTTCCTTTCAAAATCCAAATTAAATGCCTCAAAGGAGGTTATGCAAGGAAAATAGAAGACCATTTTCAAGACACTTAAATAGAATTCCATGGTCAAGGTTCCTCCATGATTATCCTTTCTTTAAATGTGAGAGGGGTGGGGGGTTGCCCTGAAGAGACTATCCCTAAGTATGTTTACTTTGTATATATATTTTATTGTTTTGTTGCAGGAAACCATGGTTTCTAGGGATAGGGAAATCAAAAAAAAATATTCTCTCCTTCCTAGTTGGTATTTTAATACTCTTCAATCTAACAATTTATTGGGTGGTTTATTAAATTCTTGGAACTCTTATTTTGCATCACTAAGCACAAGTATTACTATTGTGGGTATTCTTTTGGAAGGGGAAGTCAAAGCCTTGGGGAATTTTTTTAAGATTTTGAATTGTTATGGTCTATATGTGGAGCGTAAACTATTTTGGGACTCTCTAGAAGGGTAGGGGATATTAAAGGAACCAAATATTATTATTAGTGGAAATCTAAATTTGACCCTTTTTGAGAGAGAGGTTTGGGGAGAATCTACTCAACAATATCCCCTTGCATAGTATTTTTTACATATGTTTGAAAGCTCAAAGTGAGTTGATGTGGAACTAGTTTCGATGGAGCCATCGTGGAGAAATGGAAGGAGTAGAAGTGTATGGATCTCGAAGCATCTTGATAGGTTTTTGGTGGTTGAGGATTTGTTGGAGGTCTATGATCAGTATAGATCATGGATAGGATTTGATGGGTCCTCGTATCATAGGCTTTCATTTCTACGAATTGAGAATGAGAATGAAAATCTTACTGGTCCTTTCAAATTTAACCATGCCTAGTTAAAACATGATGCATTCTAATAGTTAGTGATTAATAATTCATGTTTTTACCATCCTGATTTCGAGTCTTCCATGGATCAGTTCATTGGAATATTGAAGGATGTGAACCATCTCATGGAATATTGGGACAAGAAACAAAGGGCTTTATGTCAGACTGAGGTTTTGGATATTGAGGAGAAAATTGGCAAGCTCTTTTCTCATAATTTGATGGAGTCTTCTTGGAAGAAGGGGTGGATCTTAGAGATTTGGAGGGAAAAAAATCGTGTCTATTAGCAATCGAGGAAATGACTTAGAGACTAAAAATTCATACCATTTGGTAGAAAGAGGGTGATAGTAACACTAAATTTTTTCACATGTTTGTGGCTCATAGGAAGGTCATTAAAACCATTTGGGATCTCGATGGGCCAAATGGGTCTAAACTCAAAACCTTCAAGGATATTGCGAGATAAGGGGAGGCACATTTTGAGGCTCTATTCAAGTATTTAAAGGAGAGCCACATTGTTGATAAGATGAGAATAATTAGGTGGTTTCCTCAGTTCTTCAATTAGGATTCAAATGACAAAATCGGGGTTTCGGTTTTAAAGGATGAATTGAAGGAGGTTATCACATGCTTTAAAAAGTGAAGAGTATAGGGCTTGATGGGTGGAAAATGGAGTTTTATCTCAAATCATTTAATCTCTTAGCATGTGATATAATTAGGGTGGTGGAGGAATCAAGGGTCTCGGGTGGATTTTTGGTGACCTTGATGATTTCAGACCTATATTTTTGTGTAATTTGTTTTATAAGGTGATCATTGAAATCATTGTGAATAGGGTTAAAAGGGTTCTATTGTCTTGTATATCTAAAGAATGGCTTGGGTTTATTTTTAATCACGAGATTTTGGAAACCATAGGCTCTTCCCAAGAGGGGCTCCATTCTATTAAATTGAAAAATATCCTATTAGTAGTCATGAAACTTGATTTGTAAAAAGCGTATGACAAGGCCAATTAGACCTTTCTTGGGTTGGTACTTCTACAAATTAGATTGAGTCTAGAGTTGGTCAATTGGATAACGAGATGTGTATCATCAACGAATTTTTTAGTGTTTATTAATAATTCCCCATACATGTTTTTAAAATCCTCCAAGGGATGAGACAATGATTCCCATTGTCTCCTTTTCTATTTCTATTGGTTGTGGAAAGTTTGATCAGACTTATATACAATGCTATAGTTGATGGTTCTATGAAGGTAGTTGTGGTAATTGATCAAGCAAAGTTGACACACTTTTTTTTCATTAACAATGTTCTCATTTTTGGGGAAGGTATGATAAGGGAGTAGAGATATTTTAATCTTGCCTTAAACGCTTTATTTTTATCAATTTCGATGGAGATTATCCCAAACAAATCACTCATTCTTTGTAATGATTTAACATTGGAATTTGTTACACACCTATTTCTCGCACTTAAGTGTCACATTTTCTTCACCGTGTGAGAATGTTTATCATAATCCCTAGACATGTTGGAGGGGAAACCTATCATTTGGAGGTTGAAATAATATGTTTCACCTTGATTTTTTGGCCTTTTTTGAGTTTCATCGCCCCCCTGCCCATATGAAGACGAGGATGAACCCTTATCATCGCTCCTTTCCTAGTTATAGGGGAGCGATAATCTCACCCTGTGCTTAGTTTTGGGGGGGAGATGAAGTGGTTGAAACCATTATGCCTTCATTTGAGAGGTTGTTTCTAGGATATTTCAGTTGGTTAGAGGTTGTTTCCAGGATATTTCAGTTGGTTAGAGGTTGATTCGAGTTACCCTCTATCCAAGGCAAGTTCAATCTTGTATGTTCATCTAAACCTAATCTGATCCTATCCTCTCCTAAAAATTATCTGATATTTCCATTGTTAACGGTGTCGTAGAAGCTGCTTGGCTGGACTGAAGTGCCTGTTGTGCTTCTTTGAATTCGCCCGTGATCTGGCGGAATAGTTCCTCTTGCTTTGCCTCTTGTTTTTCCGCGAGCTCTAATGAAACATCATTCACCATAGAAATTAAGAAGTCAAAATCATCTGAGGTAAGTGTAGTCTTAAGCGTGGTCCTGGTGGCTTAGTTTTCTTTCTAGATGAGGGCCTTGGTGGGGTAATCTTCCTTTTCTTGGAGGGATATTCCTCGTCCCTAGGTGGGGTAACCTTGCCTTTGCTCTATTCAACTTATGTGCCTCCTAGTTCTTCATCATCATCTCCCTTCGTAGGTGAGAGAGAAGCAGTCTTCGTGGATGTGTTGTGGATATCTTGAACTTCCACATCCTTCTTAGTCTTGAGCAGTCCTAATGTATCTGGCATAGCTTCAGGGCTATCTACGTTGGACATCTCTGTGGGGTCTGTTGCAAAAAGGAGGTATGTCAAACATTCCTTGGTAATCTCCTCTAGGTCATCTTCTGTTAGCTTGTAATATGACTGGAGTTGTTGTTTGTGCTCGTCTACACACGTTGTGATGTACGTGAAGTGACGATTTGCATTGAATTTCATCAAAGGTCGAAACCTATGAAGAGTGTTGGGTGTAATGCGTGGTGTAGACTGAATGGCATTCTTCAACTGAGTGTAGTATGCATGGAAAATGGCATTGGACTACCGATGTTTGTTCATGTCGTTGGAGTACCATAGTGTACAGAACTTCGCGGCCAGTGGTTCAAAGGGTTCGATCTCTAGAAATGTGGCTCCCTCGGGCAGTTCCTAGGCAATGAAGGCGATGAGTATGAGAAACCAGCTAAAGTGGAACTCATACCCTTGGTTCTACCCTTGTCTACAGTCAAGCTCTAGCTGATTTATGAGGTATTTCACCCAGTTCATTTGTAGACCCTCTACGCACTTCCCTGCGAGGTCAACTACAAATCTGGACACCTGTGTAGGTCTGTTTTTTCGAACTAACTTGCTTGCAATCAGCTAGAAACCAAAGCATACTGTTGCATTCTCAATGGAGGATACCTTGTAACCTCTCATTCCTTTCTCTAGATTTCATTATGTGTCCTTTATTCATTGAGAGAGAGCACAATCTGCGGTCTTTCTAGGGTAAAATTCCTTAGGGTCAAGGCCCTGCATGCTTAGCCCAGTGATCCAATTGATCAGAATTGGATCCACGGTGATGCGTCGTTCCAACCATAGGTATCCTCTGTTGTAGTCTAGTTGGTTAGGATACTCGGCTCTCACCCAAGAGACCCGAGTTCAAGTCCTAGCAACGGAACCATTTGTTGGCACAGAGGTAGACCCAGGGTTCAATGCTCAAGAGCACACCAAAAAATCTCTAACTACTGGCACTTTCGACAACACCTGTGAAGAAGATGAAGTCTCACCCGAGGTAGAGGCAGGGGTGGTTGCAAGACTCAGGTATCTGCAACCTTAGTTGGGACACAGATCTGTGATTATATTTCTTACGGCGCACTTAGCATCAGTTATTCCTTAACATACATTCATTAATATACTTTGCAGAAGTCACAGAGAATCGCAGTGAATACTTATACTAAGAATGATTCAGTACTTATTCACAGCAATATAGGTTAGATTCAACAGATCAAGCACTAAGCATCTCATATATCAGATCTAATGTTCATTCATTCATCAACAGCACATATCATGACTAGATCTACTTAACCACGTCAATCACTTAGCCAAGAAAGAGATACATACATAAGAGCGAAGTACAAAACATTATACACACAGTTATCGTGGTTCACCCCCACCCTAGGGCTACATCCACAAAGTCTTCTTTATATTATCTTGGTCAAGCAGTTACAGCACGGAGCTTTAACGGCCCTTACTTTGCACAGGACAGAATATCTGCGCAATTTGCTAGATCCTTCTTCCTTGCTCTTCAGCATCAGACTATAACAACCTGCAATTAGCTCTCTGATCTCATGCACAAAGCACTCTAAGATACATCTGATCACACAAATCCAATTACTAGCACTAAGCTTTCATTCATACATCACACAGATGTAATACATTACTATCTCCCCTTATCTTACTATCTATATTGCCTATTTATAGATTACAAAATCAACCTAAATGTGGGTAAACCCATGGGCCGACATTCCCTTCCTATTACATCAACCCAAAACCCTAAAATGGACCCCAAAATAGGTCTTGCTTCCTTATTTTCTGCTTCGTGTTGCGCTCCTTCCTTGGCAAGTTGTCGCAGTCCCAAAAGTGGTCGAGTATGACCAAGTACTCTTCAAAACTTAGTCAAGGGCCAACGAGCCCCCAACACTCACCTGTGACTCGTCTCGAGTCACTAAGGTCTGACCAATTCCGCTTTAAACGCCTCGATCTTGGCTCGAGTGGCTTCGACCTGCTGCAGTGCGAAAGCCTCTTGTTCAGTAAATTCCTGGATTACTGAAATGGATTTTCTGGACATCTCATCACTCGGTGTTGCTTATCGATATGTTGTTAAAACCGAGCAGAAATTTAAGCACTAGAACAAACAGGATTTCGGATCTGTAAATCCACAACAACCAAAGTATGACAAAGACATCCCTAACAAACAGTCTCCCGAAAACCAGTCCAATACACAAGAAAAGAAGGGTCACAGGAAGACAAAGAAGGACACCAAAAAATGGTGCGATTTCCACAAAATCCCTTGGCACAACACCGATGAATATCACTCAAAAAAGTCATTGGTGGCTGAGATCAAAGACAAGGAGCTGAACCCTGATTTAGAATCCAATTTTGAAAATACTGGTAAAGGACAGATCATTGACGCATAACCCACTGCTATTGCCGCAACCGCAGCAATTCAAACAGAAGAACCAATAGATCCTGAAGAGGGGAGGCACCTTTTTCATTCATAGATGTGGGTGAAGGGGACCCCGCTGCATTTTATTGTTGATAGTGGAAGCCAGAAGAACCTCATCTCAGCGGAGGTCATCAAACAGTTGGGATTGTCGACAACACCACACCCGCAGCCATACAACATTAGGTGGCTTCGCTAAGGACGATATCTCTATGTCAGCCAGCAATGTCGATTGTCATATGGCATCCGGCCCTTCAAGGATGAGGTATTATGTGATGTTTCCCCACTGGATGTCTGTGATGTTCTCTTGGGCCAGCCATATATGTGGAAGAGGCATGTTGTTTATGAGTCTCGAACCCGTAGTGTCATTGTTACTTTGGGGGGTCATATCTACAGAATACCAGAGGTAGTTCCAACTATTGTTCCACCTAAAATGTGTCGCAAGGTAGTATCTCATACTGCAAAATTTAGCTTCTTCACAATCTGTTCAAAAGGAAAACAGTGGGACACTGCAACCACTACAGCCTCGCCCCAAGCACCTTCTATCCAACAGAAGCATGTCGACAAGGCTGTAGCAAAGCGTAAACATTCCTTCTACAAACAGTCCTCTCATGTATATCAACTTGTTGAATAGCCTCAGCCTCAATACGTTCTTCACGTACTTCCACAAACTGAGCAGCGTGATGTCTCCAACAATACAAGAAGCTCACCAAGATGCAGATCCAACAAACGCTTTTCCCTCTCCCCCGATAACTCAACGCAATGGATACCATTTCTTCCTAAGGAGGGAGCATTGATCTAGGTGGATATCAGTGGCCACCCACCTCTTCCGACTGGCTCAAAACAGTTTTCTGGCAATTTTGGCAATTTACTATTTTTAGTAGGTTTAAACTTCTGGGGCCATTTTGAGGGCCCAAATGAAGGTTTTTCACAATATAGGTTCTCAATGATATCCAAAGGCATGATTGATCCCCCAAAATGAATCTCCTCTACGATACCTTTCCAACGAGCTATCATACACCTAAAACAGAGATCGTATGCAAAAGTTACGACCCCGAGAAGTTGATGTACTAACTTACTCAAACGGAGCCCACATGACTTTTGGCGCTTCATCTCCTAGGGTTAGGTTTTTGGATGTCTAGGGTTTTGGGAATTCCTGTTTATTGTAAAAAGGCCTTCAGAGCCTCATTGTAATCATGTTCTTGCGAATGAGCATAGTCGTCACATCTCTTCTCATAGATAAGTCACCACCATTCTAGCGAGTCTTTCACTCTGTATTTTTACAGTCTCTGTACATTTCTTTGATTAATATAAATCGTGTATTACTATATATCTATGTTTATGGTTTCATCTCTGATACATTTCTGTTATATTATTGAATATATGCGATATCTCTGTGCATTTCTTTATTATATCTCCATTCTCATTTCGTGTCGAAAATAATCTGGATTAGTGGTATCAGAGCATGTTGTTCTTGATCATTTTTATCAGTGTGTGTCCCCGACGAAGTCTGAGTATAGCAAGTTGGTTCTCGAGTTTGTCTCTCTTGAGGACAATCACTCTCGCACACCCAAGAAACCCTCAATGGTGGAAGAAAATAAAAATGACGGAGCAGACAATCCTATCAGTCTGTTGCTTGAGAAAGATCTCACACGACAGAGGGATGAAATGATGGAGAATTTTTCCTACATCCTTCAATGTCCGTCGATAGCAACAGGCGCATCTTCATCAAGCAGCCACTTTGTAGGCCCCTCGCCTTTCAAAGTACAAGTTAATTTTGATATTCTTGTATTTGAAGGACAGATAGATGCAGAAGCCTTAGACAAATGGTTAAATCTGCTAGAAGGTTATTTATCTGTTCACAAATTTTCCGACAAAGAAAAGATCACCTTCGCACTCCTTTAATCTCTTCCCCATGTCAAAAATTGGTGGGAAACTTATTGGGAGCAGAGTTCCACAGAGGAGTCTGAAATATATGGGGTCGATCCCACCTGGGATTTTTTGTGGATGTGGTAAAAGAATAGTATTACCCTGTTGGAAACTATGAGGACCAATACATGAGATGGACCACACTGTGGCAAGAGAAGGGCCAAGTAGTTACGGAGTTCACCAATATCTTCCATACCTTGCGCACCAAGTTGGGTATCAAAGACTCCGAGCGACATTTGGTTCTGAAATACCATGGGGCTCTACACAGATACATCCAGACTGAAATGGATTTTCTGGACATCTCATCACTCGGTGTTGCTTATCGATATGTTGTTAAAATCGAGCAGAAATTTAAGAACCAGAACAAACGGGATTTTGGATCTGTAAATTGCAACAACCAAAGTATGAAAAAGACATCCCTAACAAACAGTCTCCCGAAAACCAATCCAAGACACAAGAAAATAAGGGTCACGGGAAGACAAATAAGGACACCGAAAAATGTTGTCCAAAAAATCCCCTGGCACAACACCGATGAATGTCACTCAAAAAAGTCATTGGTGGACGAGATCAAAGACAAGGAGCCAAACCCTGATTCAGAATCGGATTCTGAAAATACTGGTAAAGGAAAGATCATTGACACAGACCCCACTGTTATTGTCACAACCGCATCAATTCAACCAGAAGAACCAATAGATCCTGAAGAGGGAGAGCACCTTTTTCATTCACAGATGTGGGTGAAGGGGACCCCGCTGCATTTTATTGTTGATAGCGGAAGCCAAAAGAACCTCATCTCAGCGGAGGTCGTCAAACAGTTGGGATTGTCGACAACACCACACCCGCAGCCATACCACATCGGGTGCCTTCACCAAGGACGATATCTTCGTGTCACCCAGCAATGTCGATTGTCATACGGCAACCATCCCTTCAAGGACGAGTTATTATGTGATGTTTCCCCACTGGATGTCTGTGATGTTCTCTTGGGCCAGCCATATATGTGGAAGCGCCATGTTTTTTATGAGTCTCGACCTCGTAGTGTCATTTTTACTTTGGGGGGTCATATCTACATAATTCCAGCGGTATCTTCGTCTGTTGTTCCACCTAAAAAGTGTCGCAAGGCAGTATCTCATACTGCAAAATTTAGCTTCTTCACAATCTGTTCAAAAGGAGAACAGCAGGACACTACAACCACTACAGCCTCTCCCCAAGCACATTCTATCCAACAGAAGCAGGTCGAAAGGGCTGCAGAAAAGTGCAAAGATTCCTTCTACACACCGTCCTCTCATGTATCTCGACTTGTTGAACAGCCTCAGCCTCAATAGGTTCTTGACATACTTCCACAAACTTAGCAGAACGATGTCTCCAGCAATACAAGCAGCTCACCAAGATGTAGATCCAGCAAACACTTTTCCCTCAACCCAGGGAACTCAACACAATGGATACCGTTGCTTCCTAAGGAGGGAGGATTGATCCAGGTGGATATTGGTGGTCTCCCACCTCTTCCGACTGGCTCAAAACAGTTTTCTGGCAATTTTGGCAATTTACTATTTTTAGCAGGTTTTAACTTCCAGGGCCATTTTGAGGGCCTAAATGAAGGTTTTTCAAGACAGAGGTTCTCAATGATGGTTGAAGGCATGATCGAGCCCCCAAAATGAATATCCTAGATGATACCTTTCCAACGAGCTATCATACGCCTAAAACGGAGATCGTATGCAAAAGTTACGACCTCGGGAAGTTGATGTACTAACTTACCCAAACGGAGCCCACGTGACTTTTGGTGCTTCATCTCCTAGGGTTAGGTTTTTGGATGTCTAGGGTTTTTGGAATTCTTGTTTATTGTAAAAAGGCCTTCATACCCTCATTGCAATCATCTTCTTGCGAATGAGCACAGCCATCACATCTCTTCTCAAAGATAAGGCGCCACCATTCTAGCGAGTCTTTCACTTTGTATTTTTACAGTCTCTATACATTTCTTTGATTAATAGAAATCGTGTATTACTGTATATATGTGTTTATGGTTTCATCTCTGATACATTTTTGTTATATTATTGAATATTTGTGATATCTTTGTGCGTTTCTTTATTATATCTCCGTTCTCATTTCGTGCCAAAAATAATCTGGATCGGTGGTAACAGAGCAGGTTGTTCGTGATCATTTTTTTCAGTGCATGTCCCCGACGAGGTCCGAGTATAGAAAGTTGGGTCTCAAGCTTGTCTCTCTTGAGGATAATCACTCTCGCACACCCAAGAAACCCTCAATGGTGGAAGAAAAGAAAAATGACGGAGAAGACGATCCTATAAGTTTGTTGCTTGAGCAAGCTCTCACGCGACAGAGGGACGAAATGATGGAGAATTTTTCCCACATCCTTCAACGCCTACCGATAGCAACAGGCGCATCTTCATCAAGCAGACACTTTGGAGGCACCTCGCCTTTTAAGGTATAAGTTAATTTTGATATTCTTGTATTTGAAGGATAGATAGATGCAGAAGCCTTAGACAAATGGTTAAATCTGCTAGAAGGTTATTTATCTGTTCACAAATTTTCCGACAAAGAAAAGATCACCTTCGCACTCCTTTAATCTCTTCCCCATGTCAAATATTGGTGGGAAACTTATTGGGAGCAGAGTTCCACAGAGGAGTCTGAAATATATGGGGTCGATCCCACTTGGGATTTTTTTGTTGATGCGGTAAAGGAACAGTATTACCCTGTTGGAAACTATGAGGATGGGTACATGAGATGGACCACACTACGGAAAGAGAGGGGCCAAGCAGTTCCAGAGTTCACCAATACCTTCCATACCTTGAGCACCAAGCTGGGTATCAAAGAATCTGAATGACATTTGGTTCTGAAATACCATGGGGCTCTACACAGATACATACAGACTGAAATGGATTTTCTGGACATCTCATCACTCTGTGTTGCTTATCGATATGTTGTTAAAATATAGCAAAAATTTAAGCACTAGAACAAACAGGATTTCGGATCTATAAATCCGCAACAACCAAAGTATGACAAAGACAGCCCTAACAAACAGTCTCCTGAAAACCAGTCCAAGACACAAGAAAAGAAGGGTCACGGTAAGACAAAGAAGGACACCGAAAAATGATGTGATTTCCACAAAATCCCCTAGCACAACACCGATGAATGTCGCTCAAAAAAGTCATTGGTGGTCGATATCAAAGACAAGGAGCTAAACCCCGATTCAAAATCCGATTCTGAAAATATTGGTAAAGGACAGATCATTGACACATACCCCACTTCTATTGTTGCAACCGCAACAATTCAACCAGAAGAACCAACAAATCCTGAAGAGGGGGAGCACCTTTTTCATTCACAGATGTGGGTGAAGGGGACCCCGCTGCATTTTATTGTTGATAGCAGAAGCCAAAAGAACCTCATCTCAGTGGAGGTCATCAAACAGTTGGGATTTTCGACAACACCACACCCGCAGCCATACAACATCGGGTGGCTTCGCCAAGGACGAGATCTCTGTGTCAGCCATCAATTTTGATTGTCATACAACATCTATCCCTTCAAGGATGAGGTATTATGTGATGTTTCCCCACTGGATGTCTGTGATGTTCTCTTGGGCCATCCATATATGTGGAAGCGCCACGTTGTTTATGAGTCTCAACCCCGTAGTGTCATTGTTACTTTGGGGGGTCATCTCTACATAATACCGGAGGTAGTTCCGACTATTGTTCCACCTAAAAAGCGTCGCAAGGTAGTATCTCATACTGCAAAATTTAGCTTCTTCACAATCTGTTCAAAAGGAGAACAACAGGACACTGCAACCACTACAGCCTCCCCCCAAGCACCTTCTATCCCACAGAAGCAGCTTGAAAAGGCTGCAGCAAAGCGCAAAGATTCCTTCTGCACACCATCCTCTCATGTATCTCGACTTTTTGAATAGCCTCATCCTCAATATGTTCTTGACATACTTCCACAAACTGAGCAGCGCGATGTCTCCAGTAATACAAGCAGTTCACCAAGATGCAAATCCAGCAAACGCTTTTCTCTCTCCCCCAGGAACTCAACGCAATGGAGACCATTGCTTCCTAAGGAGGGAGGATTGATCCAGGTGGATATCGGTGGCCACCCACCTCTTCTGACTGGCTCAAAACAGTTTTCTGACAATTTTGGCAATTTACTATTTTTAGCAGGTTTTAACTTCCGGGGCCATTTTGAGGGCCTAAATGAAGGTTTTTCGAGATCAAGGTTCTCAATGATGGATAAATCCATGATTGAGCCCCCAAAATGAATCTCCTCGACGATACCTTTCCAACGAGCTATCATACGCCTAGAACGGAGATCTTATGCAAAAATTACAACCCCGAGAAGTTGATGTACTAACATACCCAAACGGGGCCCACGTGACTTTTGGCGCTTCATCTCCTTAGGTTAGATTTTTGGATGTCTAGGGTTTTGGGAATTCTTGTTTATTGTAAAAGGGCCTTCAGAGCCTCATTGTAATCATCTTCTTGCGAATGAGCGCAACCGTCACACCTCTTCTCAGAGATAAGCCACCACCATTCTAGCGAGTCTTTCACTCTGTATTTTTACAGTCTCTATACATTTCTTTGATTAATAGAAATCATGTATTACTGTATATCTGTGTTTATGGTTGCATCTCTGATACATTTATGTTATATTATTGAATATCTGCGATATCTCTGTGCATTTCTTTATTATATCTTCATTCTCATTTCGTGCCAAAAATAATCTGGATCATGTGCGCTGCTCTGCGAACCTCTTCATTCTTTCGACTGGGATCACGGACTTCAACTGCGCTTGTATTACATCTGCACGTTGCTTCGCTTCATGGAGTTTTGACTTGTCTGCAATTATGGATTCTCTGCGAGGGTTTCATAGGTCTTGGTGCTTCTGATGCTTAGCTGCCTACATTCTGAAGCCAAAGTTTTTAATCGGTCGACTGCGCTTCGAGCAGTGGCCTCTCTTAGATCTCTTATCTCTTGGGGTGTCTCAAGCACCGTGCGAAGCTCCAGATCCATGATGCATTGTTGAAGTTGTTGGATTACTTCTTCCAGTTGGGTCACCTGTTGTGGAAGACGATCTTCCATCTTTACTTCTATGGTTGTCACAGAGAGCAGTGCCTTATGAACTCTTTCTTGTGTTTCAAGTTGCTCTGCTAGCAATTGGTTCTTGCTCTGTTGTAACTGGGCTTTTTCCTCCTCCCATTTCGCTTTTAATTCAAGTTGCTCCTATTCTTCCTTTCTCCGTTGCTCTTCATGTGCACTTTGTTCTTGTGCCAAAGCCTGGGTGGCTTTCACTATGTCTTCTTGAGCTCGTCGAACGCGAACTTTGACTTTCTCAACGATATGGCGTAACTGTGTGGGCTCATCGCTTGTTCCTGATATTTCCATTGTTAACGGTGGCGTAGAAGTTGCTTGGTTGGACTGAAGTGCCTGCTGCACTTCTTTGAATTCGCCCGTGATCCGGCGAAATAGTTCCTCCTGCTTTGCTTCTTGCTTTTTCGTGAGCTCTAATGAAACATCATTCAGCGTGGCAATTAAGAAGTCAAAATCATCCAGGGTAAGCATAGTCTTAAGCATGGTCCGGGTGGCCTTAGTTTTCTTTCTGGATGAGGGCCTCGGTGGGGTAATCTTCGTTTTCTTGGAGGGATCTGCCTCGTCCCTAGGCGGGGTAACCTCTCCTTTGCTCTGTTCAACTTTTGTGCCTCCTAGTTCTTCATCATCATCTCCCTTCGCAGGTGAGAGAGAAGCAGTCTTCATGGATGTGTTGTGGATATCTTGAACTTCCACATCCTTCTTAGTCTTGCGCGGTCCTGGTGTATCTAGCATAGCTTCAGGGCTATCTACATCGGACATCTCTGCGGGGTCTGCTGCAATAAGGAGGTATGCCGACCATTCCTTGGTAATATTCTCCAGGTCATCTTTTGTCATCTTGTAATATGACTAGAGTTGTTGTTTGTGCTCATTTGCACGCGTTGTGATGTAGGTGAAGTGACGATCTGCGCTGAATTTCATCAAAGGTCAAAACCTATGAAGAGTGTTGGGTGTAATGCATGGTGTAGAGTGAATGGCATTCCTCAACTGAGTGTAGTATGCATGGAAGATGGCATTGGACTGCCACTGTTTGTTCATATCGCTGGAGTACCACAGTGTACAAAACTTTGCGGACAGGGGTTCGAAGGGTTCGATCTCCAGAAACGTGGCTCCCTCGGGCAATTCCCACGCGATGAAGGCGATGAGTATGAGCAACCAACTAAAGTGGAAATCATACCCTTGGTCCTGCGCTTGTCTACAGTCAAGCTCTAGCTGATTTATGAGGTATTTCACCCAGTTCATTTGTAGACCCTCTGCGCACTTCCCTGTGAGGTCAACTATAAATCCAGTCACCTGTGTAGGTATATTTTTTCAGACTAACTTGCCTGCGATCAGCTGGCAACCAAAGTGTATTGTTGCATTCTCAATGGAGGCTACCTTGTAACCTCCCGTGCCTTTCTTTAGATCACCATATGTGTCCTTTATTTGTTGAGTGAGAGCATGATCTGTGGTCTTTCCAAGGTAAAAGTTCTATGGGTCAGGGCCCTGCATGCTTAGCCTAGTGATCCGATTGATCAGAATCGGATCCACGGTGATGCGTCGGTCCAAACATAGGTATCCTTCATTATAGTCTAGTTGGTTAGGATACTCGGCTCTCACCTGAGAGTCTCGGGTTCAAGTCCCGACAACGGAACCATTTGTTGGCACAGGGGTAGACCCAGGGTTCAACGCTCAAGAGCGCACCAACAAAGCCCTAACTACCGGCCCTTTCGGAAACACTTGGGAAGAAGATGAAGTCTCACCCGAGGTAGAGGTAGGGGTGGTTTCAAGACTCAAGTGTCTGCAACCTTAACTGGGACACAGATCTGTGATTATCTTTCTTACAACGCACTTAGCATCAGATATTCCTTTAACATACATTCATTAATATACTTCGCAGAAGTCACAGAGAATCGTAGTGAATACTTATACTAAGAATGATTCAGTACTTATTCACAACAATATAGGTTAGATTCAACAGATCAAGCACTAAGCATCTCATATATCAGATCTATTGTTCATTCAATCATCAACAGCACAGAGCATGACTAGATCTACTTAAACACATCAAGCACTTAGCCAAGAAAGAGATACATACATAAGAGCGAAGCACAAAACACTATACACACAGTTACCGCAGTTCACCCCCACCCTGAGGCTACATCCACAAAGTCTTCTTTATATTATCTTGGTCAAGCTGTTATAGCATAGAGCTTTAACGACCCTTACTTTGCACAGGACAGAATATATGCACAACTTGCTAGATCCTTCTTCCTTGCTATTTAGCATCAGACTATAACAACCTGCACTTAGCTCTTTGATCTCATGCATAGAGCACTCTAAGATACATCTGATCACACAGATCCAATTACTAGCACTAAGCTTTCATTCATACATCACACAAATGTACTACATTACTATCTCCCTTTATCTTACTATCTATATTGTCTATTTATAGATTACAAAATGGGCCTAAACGTGGGTAAACCCACGAGCCGACATTCCTTTCCCATTACATCAACCCAAAACCCTAAAATGGACCCCAAAATAGGTCTTGCTTCCTTATTTTTTACTTCGTGTTGCGCTCCTTCCTTGGCAAGTTGTCACAGTCCAAAAAGTGGTCGAGTATGACCAAGTACTCTTCAGAACTTGGTCAAGGGCCAACAAGGACAATCGATGGAAAAAAGGTAAGTCAAATATCCTTCTCTTCTCATTCTAATTGTTGACATATAGAATAGATTTAAGGGGAAAGTAGAAAACCATTTGTTACCTTCTGTCTTGGATCAAAGGAGTCTTGATGCAAACAGTTAGCCAACAGGCTTAGCAATTAGTGGAACAACTCCTAATAAATGACTACAATAGGGCATAGCAAGTAGGAATGGAAAGTGAGGAGCACTCATAGCAACATGTCTCTCTATAGGGTAACTGCAAAATGGGAGCGGTGTGATGCAAACGGATAGCGTCAAGCATAATTCCGGTTATGTTAGGGATGCATTTTACTCCATTATTTTTGGTATAACTAGTTATCCTAGTGAGCGGACCTATCCATGTATTTTCATTTCTATGAAATAGCAAATATACTAATTTTTTCTTAGAAAAAAAAAACAATAATGTCATGCATGATGGCTTTAATTTCAAATGCTAAATATATGAGATCATCATCCTTCAAATCTAGGTTGAAGAGCTTCAACAATAATTGAAATAGCTCCAATTATGAATGTGAATCATACAAATCTTTCAACTTTATCAAAGCACCCCAAGAATCTTTGATAGATCTAATGTGATGACTCACCTCTTCACTTACAGAAGCAGTAATCAAGGCATATGCTTTATTATATGTATCCATCCATATCGCAAGCTCTTTAATTGTTATAGGTTTGATAGGTGAAGTATCTCCATCAAAATTCCATCCCAAAGATCATTGAAGATAAGAATATTCTCAATATTTCTTCACCATTCTGAATAATTTTCTTTTACACTGGGTACCACACCAACAATTGAGACAAGAGAAATCATTTTCATAAACCATATTACTTCTAAAATATAAGCAATGCCAAATACATTTCTTCTCTTAAGCAGAAGATACAAAGCCAACCTCCTTTATACAAATTAGAAATCAATGGATTTTTACCACCAATTGTTCCTCACAATATAACTTCCTTCCCACAACCTATGCAATACAATAATAACCTCTACCTGGACCGTATCTGGAAGTTAGTCGACAACTACAAGGGTCTTCAAGGATTCCTTGTCTTCAATTATATGATTAAGCATGTTTAGTTCATTTTTTTATTATCAATTTTCTATCATAAAATAATAATATTAGCTTGTTTTCTCATTTTTTGTCCAAAGAGAGCAAGAAACTATATTGTTTTCTCAATTATCATGCATTAGATAGGCATAAAATATTTAAAAAATACATTAAAAACAACATTTTAATTGTAGTTATAGCCATCAAAACAATGTTTACAGTCTGTCGTACTTTTTTTTTTGTACTTTAATTAAAAATTCTTAGTTTAAATTTGTTTTGGGTTGTGTGTCCAAGATAAATACAAAACATTTCAATGTTTTCTATGCATTTTTTTTGTAGTTTTTAGGTATTTCCAACTTGTTTTTTCATATATTTTATTGTAGAATTGTGAACAAAAAAATGACCCTTTGTTAGATTTAAGGAATTTCTAATCATTATTTGACTTTTGGTTAATACCTTAGATCACTTAGGGATACACCCCTAAAGTTAGCAAGGTCGAGATTTGAAGTGAGACGGATCAAGCGAAGTGAAAATGGCTTGATTTATATTGTTATTAGGATTCCCTTAGGTTTTGAGAAAGTGGGAATTTATGGGTGATAATAGGAATCACATAAAATAACAAGGTAACCCCATTGTGAGGTACTTTATCTTATGACTCCTTGATCCAACAACTCATCCAATTGACTCTTCACCTCATCTGATTCTAATATGCATTGTATGTGCAGTATAATGTTTAGTAAAGGAGAATCTTGTAGTAACTATACCTCATGCTCCACTTCCCTCTTGGGTGGTGCTTGGGTGGCATACCTTTTGGATCTCAGAACACTTCTATGTATGCCTGTAAAATCTCTTCCAACCAATACTTTGTTATTTTGTACATCCTCCCAAGGATATTTCCACACCCACTTATTCAATGTATTTTTGATCTATCTCAATAAGATAAATTCATACTTATTTCTTGAGTCGATCAATCTCTTAGCTTGATGGGCACTCAACAAAGAGATCTTTGACTCCCCTTATGTGAATTGATCATAAAATATTTTCCATCCTTGATTAGTGGTATTGGATTTCCCTTCTCAAAAATATAGCATCCCTCATATAGATGTAGTGACTACCAAAAACTACATCGTAGACAACAAGTGAAACTACATCAACTTCTATTTCCTTAATAAATTTTTCACTAATAGAAAATCTAATATTACATATTGATAAATTTGAGCTATATATTATTTATTCACCCTTCTCAAAGGGTATAGGTTGTTGGGTGCCAATTTTGACTCTCTTTACCCACTCTAATCAAGCCCATTTAACTCCACTTTTTATCAAAAACTCTTCTTTTTGTCCACTTTCACCAAGATAATGGAATAATGAGCATGATTAAGGTAATAAGTTGTTTTTAAATGCAAACTCCTAATTTTGGCTAGTAAAAATTATTAAGTCATTTATTTACTAAATTACAAGAATTTCAAGATATTACTAGAATTAATTCATGTAATTCGTCCAAGGTTTGCATAGTTGCACTCCATCAAATCCAATTCTGCCACTTGGAGGTTGTTCATGGATGTCATGAGATGTTGAAAGTCCTATTTTTTCACCCTCAAGACAATCACTAGCTTTTGGTCAATGCTTGGTCAACACAACAGATAGAACAAGCAATACGCAGGCTATAGTTGGAAAACCAACGATTTTGTTCCTAGGAACTGGGATTCGAGGCTGGAGAAGGTTGGATCGCTTTATCACTCAAAAAATCAAGGGAACAACAAACGAAATCGAGAATATCCTATCCCTTGTGCTAAATACAAGATATTGGTTGTAACTACTACAATTATTTAGGAATAGAGTGTTATTCCAAGTAGTGCTCTATCTTTCTTATGTAATATTTATAAAACCAAATAGAGATGTAAGAAGTTATTCATGATATGGAAATTACTCTTGAGATATATATTTTGTAATATGTAACTTTTACCCAACTGTTGAATACGAAGGAGCTTATGTTCCATTCAAGGTGTTAGTAATTCTTTAGTTTTTTTAGTACATTTGGCAGCATATTCGAGGAGAGCCCCCTGGTATGTGTTGTATCTTTAATTTTTTTTTTCCTGTAGAATTGTATTTTATGAAATTTCATTTATTTCTTGTAATCATGGATAATTTCCTATAATTTGACATTAATCCTACAATAGATTTCCATAGTTAATGAATTTCAATTTAAAACATTTTCCAAGGTCAAGGTTCCTTACAATTGTGGTTTTATCAATTGTTCAGAGTATTATTATCGAAGTCACTCAATTTCAGTAATTGAATAAACTTCATAATATGTTTTTTCCAGAAATGCAATTGAATTAGAACCATATTTGGAATTATGGCATTAAGTTTGTTATAGTCTAATTTGTTTATCTACAAGCATTTCTTTACTGCATTTGGATTGAGTATTTTAGTTTGAGATCAATTTACTAATATACAATATAAGGTGTATCATTATATTACAATCTTATCTAACTTAACATATTATACCTATAGAAAAGCACACAGTGCCTTTTCATAAGATTCTCGAGTGACTACAAGACTATTTCTACACACACGGTGCATGCACCTCATAAGTTTACTTACCCTAGTTGATCAAATAAATGCTTCGGAATTTAGATAGCTAAATAACCTAACATTTTTGTGTCGTTGTCAAGGAGGTGTTATAGGAAAGTTTTATGTTGTTTCCAATTTCTCATATATTAAAAACATATTTTTTGTATTTTTTTTTGTATGTGCATTTAGGATAAGGAATGAAGATGGTAACACGCAAAGAAAACTTCACTATAGAATTTCCGTAGTGTTATATCCTGACGCATTGATCCATGTGGATATCGGTAGCCACCCAAATATTCCAACTGGATCACATACATTTTTCATCTTAGAAGTTTTTTTCTACCTTTTTGGGTCCGAAACTTTTGGGGCCGTTTTGAGGCCCTAAACAACGTTTTTTGGACTTGTCACAATCACAATGTTAGCTAAGTTTTAGTGTGATGGAGCAATTTTTATTCCTCAGATAAACCTTTCCAACGGGCTATCATGAACCTGAAACGGAGATTATATGCAAAATTTACAACCCCGAGAAGTTGATGTACCAACTTGCCCCATCAGGGCCCACATGACTTTTGGCGCTTGATGCCAATGCCCTTCCTCACAACCCGCAGGTCGAAAGTTCTACGTCAGCTCAGGATCTTTCTTCCTTCTCAACCCGAAGAACTCAAATGTTCTTCTATTTCTTAATCGGGAAATCTGCACCCACAGCAATATTCGTGTGATCCCCTCTTTGTACTCGGGAGATCGGAACTCGCGACTTCGCGGGTCCAATGGTCGAGCGTATGCCTCTCGAAATCCCGAGACCTGACAACCAGTCAACGTTGACCTCCTCCTATCGGGTTTTCTCTATCGCGATTTCAGCACTCGCGATATCGAACGCCTTGTCTCTCCGACTCCCGAACCCCGATACACCGAACCTTCAATGCGCTCGTGGGTTGATTTTTCCACACC
The DNA here is from genome assembly GCA_009831015.1 of Picea engelmannii. Taxonomy (NCBI): domain Eukaryota; kingdom Viridiplantae; phylum Streptophyta; class Pinopsida; order Pinales; family Pinaceae; genus Picea; species Picea engelmannii. The sequence continues at coordinate 44,063 of ML792793.1, read as the reverse complement.
CTGTCACCTCGTCGGGATTTTAGATTTCTCTATATCGCGAATCTTGATGTCAATGTTTCGGGACTTCTCGCCACGAAACCCAGATAACTCATGCCACCTGTCCACCACTCTGACCCTTGTGGCCCCACACTATTCTCGTATCTGTTGGGATATCGTGTATCGCAATATCGCGATTCCTGATGCTATGTGCACAGGACTTCCACCCACGAAAACCCGATACACGATCCCACGTGTAAATCCCAGAGTCCTTGTGACTCGGATCAATGGCTCTGCCCCTCCTGAGCTTTTATCCTTTAGATAATATGATGTCGTATCTCCCTTGCACCTCCGCAAGATCTAACGGCCTACGGAATGTCGCGAATTCTCCTCGGAGAATACCGACCATCCTTCCCTCCTGATGAAATCTATGAAATGGCTAAGTGTTCTTCCATGAAACTCGCCCACCTGCACACAAACTTCCAACGCTTCTTACGAACTTCCAATTACAGCTTCCCTTCACTGTCCCTCCGAATCTTGAAGGCCTTATCCTTCCTGAGCTTTCCCAACTCTGAATCTTAGGAAAGACTCTTGCACGCACTCCTTGCGGCAAACCTTCAACCTCGACCAAATGTTGAAGTCTTTTGACTCTGCGCACTCCTGCAGCAGCAGTCTCCAATTGCTTTTCTCAGGTTCGCAACCCTGAGACTTTCCTCGGCCTGTGCACTCCTTGCACAGCTCCTGTGCCCAACTGCACCTTTGGGATGAATGAGAACAAAAGCTATCTCTATTTGAACCCCCTATCAACGCACTCCTTGCGGACACTTCAATTGCACTCCTTGCATGAATTCTCTGGCTCAAATAGAGAAACAATTGAAACTCATTCCTCCTTCCTCTCAGACTTCAATTCAAACATGAAATCATATACACAACATAAAATCAAATGTATAATAGGAAGCAAACATTCATGAGCATATCAACATCAATACATAGAGGACAACACAAAACCATGAATTTGAATCAACTCTTTCTATTAATTCAAATGTCTATACATGGGTTTTCTTCCTCAGCTCTCTGCATGCTCTTTCTCTCTTCAACAATGTTGCTTCAATAATAATGATACAATGTACAATGAGGGTGTCTATATCCCGTTTCCCTCTTGCGCTCTCAAGTTGTCTAGTCTAGAATTAAATTCTATCTACCTGCATTAACTATCTTAAATGCCTCTACCTACTAAGGACGAGAGCTAAAGGCTCAAGGTCCAATTTCAATATACAAGTGCGCTTCCTCTTAATGGCTCATTTAAGATCGCACAACAACTTCAAGGTAACTTTCAAAATTCGTGCTGGCGCTTGTCCAGCTATCCGATTGCTTCCGCGCTGGCTCGCTTGACGTGGGTGATGCTCCTGCATCAGCGCTTCATCTCCTAGGGTTAGGTTTTTGTATGTATAGAGTTTTCTGATTACTTCTTGATGCTAAAAAGGCATGGAGGCCTCATGTGATGTGCTCAAGTGAATGTGCATAGCCACCACATCTCTTCTCAAATATTATCTACCACCATTTGAGCAACATTGTTTCATTCTGCATTTTGCAATTTCAGCAGATTTCTTTATTGAATAGAAGTTAAGTTCCATGGTATCTTTGTTATTGTTATCTGTATATCTGTGTTAATGTTATAGATATTTGTTTCATTTCATTCTACTCATAAATCCAGATCAGTGGTATCAGATCGATATGATCTTCAATTGTTTCTCTGTGCATGTCCATAACGAGGTCAGGGTATAAGCAGTTGGGAATCGAACCAGTTGAGCCTTTGCAATATCGGCCTCACCGAACTTGAAGTTCGCCCATGGGGGAAGAAAAGAGAGACGATGGGGTAGGAGATCCCTTTAAATTTTTCCTCGAGGAAGCCATCGTGTGACATAGGAACAAGATGATGGATAATTTTTCGCAAATCCTTCAACGACTGCCAACAGGCAACGCATATTCCTCGAGTGGAGGTGTCACCCCCTTCAAGGTAAAGATCAATTTTTATATTCCTATATTTGAAGGTCAAATAGATGTGGATGTTGTAGAAAAATTGTTAAAACTTCTAGAAGGGTATTTTTCTATCCATCACTTTTCCGATAGAGAAAATATTACATTTGTGCTCCTTAAGGTCATCCCCCATGTCAAATATTGGTGGCAGACTTTCTGTGACCAAAAGGCAAGAGAGGAATCTAAATTATTTTTAGTCGCACCCATTTGGGGTTCTTTCAGGGATGTTATTAAGGAATAATACTACCCTATTGGAATTTATGACGACTTGTATACAAGATGGACCACACTGCGGTAGGAAAGGGACCAAACAGTGCTAGAGTTCACCAATGTCTTCCATACCTTGCACACCAAGTTGGGTATCAAAGACTTTGAATGGCATCTACTGCTCAAGTACCCGGTCTGCATACATACATCCAAACAAAAATGAAGTTCCTAGACATCTCTTCCTTAGGTGCGACCTATCGATATGTTGTAAAAATCGAGTAGAAGCTTAAACAAAAGACGTGGCAGTTTGGGTCTGTGAACCCATCAAAGAAGAAGCAGGGAAAAGGTGGCCCGAACCCGCAAAACAAAGGGTGGAGAAAGGATGGATAGCCTCAAGAAAACAACTCTAAGCCACAAACAAAGAAGGACAATGGGAAGACAAAGAAATACATTGGGAAGTGGTGTGAGTTCCATAAAAGCCCCTAACATAACATCGTTGAATGTCACTAAAAGCAGTCATTGGTGGTCAAGGTGGAAGCCTTTGAATGAGATGTGGGCTTTGAATTTGAGTTAGAACCAGAAAAAGGGAGACAAATCATTGGTGCAAAACCCCTTGCCACCATTTCTACCACTAAGGTCCAACCCGATGAACCTGATGAGCCAGACGAAGGTGAGTGCTTGTTTCATTTACAAATGTGGGTGAAGGGTACTTTGTTGCACTTCATCATTGATAGCGGTAGCCAAAAGAACCTCATATCAGATGAGGTCATCAAGCGGTTGTCTCTGCCGACAACACCACACCCACAAGCGTACACCATCAAATAAGCTCCGCCGAGGGAGCAATCTCTGCGTCAGCCAACATTGTCGCCTTCCCTACTGCATCAAGCCCTTCAAAGATGAGGTATTGTGTGATGTCTCCCCCCTTGAATTTTTTGATGTTATTTTGGGCCAACCTTGTTTATGGAAACATCAGGTTGTATATGAGTCTAGGCCTTGTAGTGTTATTATTAATTTGGACAGGAAATTGTACAAGATGCCCAAGGTAGTCCCACCTACTTCCATTTTCTTGATATTTGTCAAGCAATGCAGGAAGGTCATCTCTCGAATCGGGAAGTTTTTCTTCTTTGTGATTCACGCTCAAAGTGAGCGAAAGGTTGCAGCCTCTACAAGAGGTCTCTCCACGTAGCAGAAGAAAGTGGATAAGGTCATGGAAGAATACAAAGACATCTTATCCTCACCCACTGGGGTACTTATGCACTTTTAGGTCAAGAACTCAATCAATATGACCCTCACTGCACCACTACCCAATGGGCCAGTCTATCGCCACTCTTTGTCAGAAAATGAGGAAATCAAGCGCTAGATTCAAGAGATTCTTGAAAAGAGGTGCATACGACCAAGCTCATCACCTTGTGGATGCTCGATCGTGCTTGTGCAGAAGAATGACGGGACTTGGAAACTCTACATTGATTATCAAGCCCTAAATAAAATCGCAGTCAAGAACTGGTACCCAATTCCCTGAATTGACAATCTCCTTGGCCAGCTCAAGGGGGGCAAATACTTCAGTAAGATTAATCCGAAATCTGGCTACCACCAGGCCTCAATAAAGCAAATCGATGTATGGAATATTGCCTTCAACTCCAAAGAAGGTGTTGTTGAATGGTTGGTCATGCCCTTTGGCTTGAAAAATGCCCCAACAATTTTCATGAGGATGATGGATGATATCTTGTGGCATTTTACCAATTCCTTTTTGGTTGTGTATTTGGATAACATCCTCATCTTTAACAAGAGTTGGGAGGAACACTTGCAGCATATTCTGTGGGTTTTTCACATTCTGCGACAACGCAAGCTATATGCAAATTTGGAAAAATTCTCCTTCGATATGAATAGGGTTCGGTACCTAGGCTACATTGTTAATGAGCCAGGGGTTCATGTTGATCCAGCAAAGAACCAGGTCATTCGTGATTGGCCAGCCCCGACCACACTCACTGAGCTTCGGAGCTTCTTAGGCCTTGCCAATTTCTATAGCAGGTTCATGTTGGGATTCTCCCACATTGCATGGGCCCTTAGCCAAGTGACTAGGGGTGGTGGAAAGGAAAATTTCATGTGGGGCCAGTTGCAACATAAATCGTTCGATGATTTGAAGCATCGCTTGTGCTCATCCTCGATGCTCTCATTACCCGACCTACAACAGCCTTTTGAGATTGAGACAGATCCTTCAAACTATGTTGTGGGCGCAAATCTCACTTTGCATGGATATCCCATGTCCTATCATAGTGAGACATTATCAAATACCATCCATAAGTACCCCACTTATGACAAAGAAATGTACTCCATTGTACAAGCTTATTTATAGTGGAGGCATTACATTCTTGGGAAGGAGACAGTCATACACATTGATCATAAGCCTTTGTAGTTCATGCAGACACAAGGAAAATTTAAGAATGAATGCCATCATAAATGGTCCATACATTTGCAACAGTTCCATCTCAACATCATTTATAAGACAGGAAGCACCAACCGCATAGTTTATTGCCTCAGCTGACCTCCAGTTGCAGCACTAACCACGGTGCTACACTCCTACGAACATGAGAACTCTAGATGGCCCCAACACTACAAGAGAGATCCTGACTTCACCACTACCTACCATATGATGGGAATAAACACAACAGCCATTGATTTCCATCTTCAAGATGGGTTGTTTTTCCATCTGGGCCATATTTGCATCCCATCAAGCGAGTGAGCGAAGTTGATTTAAGAATCTCACTACAATCGAGTGGTAGGACACTTCGACGTAGAAAATATAGTGGCAGTGTTGCAACAACATTTATATTGGTTGAAAATTCCACAAGATGTCAGCAAGTATATCAGGCCATGTACGGCTTGTTCCATTGCCAAACAGGTCATTAAGAAACAAGGCATGTACACCCCTCTGCCTACTCTGAGAAGCCCTAGGAATCCATATCAATGGACTACATGTCGGGCTTTCCTTTAACCAAGCAGGAAAATGACTATGTTTTGTAGTTGTTGATCAATTTTCCAAGATGGTGATTATGGCCTCCTATAAGAAGAGCATCAGAGTGGAGGACACTACCAAGATCTTCTTCGAACAAGTGCGGTTACATTTTGGGATACCACAAACCATTGTCTCAGATCGAGATATTTGGTTCCTCGTCACATTCTGGTCGAGCCTCTGGTCATGGCTGGACACCAAGCTCACCAAATCCATGGCCTTCCACCCCCAAATGGATGGCCAAACTGAGGTTATCAATAGGATGATCGTGCATATCTTGCGCATGTACAATTCCAAGAATTCGTGCACATGGAATGAGAGTCTTCCCTATGTTCATCATAATTACAATAGAGCCATACATAACTCAATCGAACACAACACATTTCAGGTGGGGTTGGGATTTCAACCATTGGGTTCCATGGATGTTGCACTACCCCTTGTGTCCACACAGGCAGAATCGTCCCACACTGAAACCAAAGACAACAAAGCAACTTGGTTCAATTAACGAATCCAACACATTCACCAACAGGTTTAGGATATTTTGTAGAATTCCAATGCCAAGTAAAAGCAGCGCCATCATCAACATCGGGTGCCACACAAGTTTCAGGTGGGCGATAAAGTTTGGTTGCATTTGCAGAAAGAATGCCTTACAATACCCCATCAGAATATTATCCCACTCCGCTATAGACCTTACACCATCACCAAGGTTGTGGATGGAAATGATTTTGAGCCCAACATTCCCCCATTCCTTGTCTTGCACCCAGTGTTTAATGTGGACCTCCTTTGGCCATACTTTCCACCATTATTGGACACCTCGGAGATAGCATAATAGTTGACACTGACATAGATCAACCTAACTGCAAGGAATAGGAATCAAGTGATTAGATCATGGACACACGGTTCAATGGTACTCACCAACAAAAGCTTTAGCTTTATCATGTTGTCAAAGCAGGGCAGCTCCTGCACCAAGCCAAGTGGCTCACCCTGGGCCAAATTCAACAAAACTTTCATCATCTGATGGGGGAACTCAACGCAATGGAGACCATTGCTTCCTAATGGGGGAGGATTGATATATGTGGATATCAGTGGCCACCTACCTCTTCCAACTGGCTCACATACAATTTTAATCTGGCAGTTTTTTTCTAGCATTTCGGGTCCTAAACTTCTGGGGCCATTTTGAGGCCCTAAAAAATGTTTTTGGGGCTCACCATAGTCACACTATTTATAGAGTCAGAGTGTGATATAAAAATGTGTATTCCTCAGATATACCTATCCAAGTGGTTATCGTGCGCCTAAAATGGAGATCGTATGCAAAAGTTACAACCCCGGTAAGTTGATGTACCAACTTACCCCATCGGGGCCCACATGACTGTTGGTGCTTCATCTCCTAGGGTTAGGTTTTTCAATGTCTATGGTTTTATGATTATTTCTTGATGCTAAAAAGGCCTAGAGATCTCATTGTAATGTGCTCGGGTGAATGCGCGTAGCTGCCACATCTCTTCTTAGAGATTATCTACCACCATTCGAGCAAGATTGTTTCATTCTGCATTTTACAGTTCCATCAGATTTTTTTATTGAATAGAAGTTAAGTTCCACAGTATCTATGTTATTGTTCTCTATATATTTTTGTTAATGTTATATATTTGTGCTTCATTTCGTTCCGCTCATAAATATAGATCAGTGGTTTCATAGCAGTTTGCTCTTCATTTGTTTATATGTGCATGTCCCCAACGAGTTCAAGCAATAAGAAGTTGGGACTCAAACCAGTTGAGTCTTAAGAAGATTGGCCTCGTTGAACCCGATGGTCTCCCATGTGGGAAGAAAATAGAGATGATGGGGCAGGAGATCCCTTTAAACTATTGTTCGAGGAATTCATCATGGGAAAGAGGAACGAGATGATGGATAATTTTGCGCAAATCCTTCGACGACTGCCAATAGGAAACGCATATTCCTCGAGCGGAGGAGCCACCCCCTTCAAGGTACATATTAATTTTTGTATTCCTATATTTGAAGTTCAAATAGATGTGGATGATGTAGACAAATGGTTAAACCTTCTAGAAGGGTATTTTTCTGTCCATAAATTTTCCAATAGAGAAAATATTACATTTGTGCTCTTTAAGTTGTCCCCCATGTCAAAGATTGGTGGGAGACTTTCTATGGAGCAACAAAGGAATCTACATTATTTGTAGTCGCACCCACTTAGGGTTCTTTCAAGTATTTTATTAAGGAACAATACTACCCTATTGGAAGTTATTGTGACTTATATACAATATGGACCACACTGCGGTAGGAAAGGGACCAAATAGTGCCAGAGTTCACCAATGTCTTCCATACCTTGCGCACCAAGTTGGGTATCAAAGACTCTGAGTGAAGTTTGGTGCTCAAGTATCGCGATGGTCTACATAGATAAATATAAACAGAAATGGAGTTCCTGGACATCTCATCCTTGGGCACGGCCTATCGATATGTTGTCAAAATCGAGCAGAAGCTTAAACAAAATATGTGGAAGTTTAGGTCTACGAACCCCTCATAGTAGAAGCAAAGAAAAGGCAGCCCCAACCCACAGAACAAAGGGAAAAGCAAGGATGGACAGCCCCAATATAACCAATCTAAGCCACAAAAAAATAAGGACAATGGAAAGACAAAGAACGACACTTGGAAGTGGTGTGAGTTCCATGAGAGCCCATGGAATAACAACATTGATCGCCACTCAAAGTAGTCATTGGTGGTCGAGGTGAAAGCCTTTGAATCAAATATGGGCTCTGACTTTGAGTCAAAACAAGAAAAAGGGAGATGGATCATTGACGTTGAAACTGGTTCCACTATTGCTACCACCAAGGTCCAGCTCGGTGAACCTAATGAACCAAAGGAAGGTGAGTGCCTCTTTCATTCACAGATTTGGGTGAAGGGTACTCTGTTGCACTTCATCCTTAATAGTGGTTTCTAGAATAGCCTCATCTCAATGGAGGTAATCAAGAGGTTGGCGTTGCCGACAACACCACACCCACAGCCATACACCATCAGATGGCTCTGCCAAGGGAGCGATTGTCACGTCAACCAACAATGTCACCTACCCTGTGGCATCAAGTCATTCAAAAATGAGGTATTGTGTGATGTCGCCCCCCTTGAAGTTTGTGATGTTATTTTGGGACAGCCTTATTTATGGAAACTTCATGTTGTATATGAGTCTAGGCCTTGTAGTGTCATTATTACTTTGGACAAGAAATTGTATAGGATACCTGAGGTAGTCCCACCTACTTCCATTTCCTTGATCTCTGTCAAGCAATGCACGAAATTCATCTCTCATAATGGGAAATTTTTCTTATTTATTATTCACTCTCAAAGTGAGTGGAAGGTTGCCCGCACGGGTGTAGACGGATTGGCAAGTGTCGTGTAAATGGAAGGAAATTTGTAAAATGAAGTCTCATGTTCGATTCTCACCCGGATTTACTTGTGCGCCATTCTTTCGGGTTGGGTGGTTGCACCTGGGGTTATAGTGGTAGTCGACGGGGATTGACCCCGTGTCACACGAGTACGAGAACCGCGAGTTGTCGATTCCCCCAGTAANATCTACATGCAAGAGAATCAAGTGGATAAGGTCATGGAAGAATACAAAGAGATCTTCTCCTCACCCACTAGGGTACCTATCCACTGTTCAGTCAAGCACTCAATCGATCTGACCCCCAGGGCACTACTACCCAATGGTGCAGTCTATCACCACTCTCTGTTAGAAAATGAGGAAATCCAGCACCATATCCAATATCTTCTCAAAAAGGGGCACATCCAACCAAGCTCATCACCTTGTGAAAGCTCGATCATGCTTGTCCACAAGAAATACGGGACCTGGCGAATGTACATTGATTAATGGGCCCTAAATAAAATCACATTTAGGAATCGGTACCCAATTCCCCGAATTGACGATCTCCTAGACCATCTCAAGGGGGGGAAATACTTTAGTAAGATTGATCTAAAGTCGGGCTACCACCAAGTCCCAATAGAGTAGACCGATCTATGGAAGAGTGCCTTCAAGTCCAACGAAGGTATTTTTGAATCGTTGGTCATGCCCTTTGGCTTGAAAAATTCCCCAACAATTTCATGAGGATGATGCACGATATTTTGTGGCATTTCACCAATTATTTTGTGGTGGTGTATTTGGATGAAATCCTTATCTTTATCAAGAGTTGGATGGAACACTTGCAGCATATTTGGTAGGTTTTGCACACTCTGAGGCAACACAAGATATATGCAAATTTGGAAAAATGTTTCTTCAGCATGAACAGGGTCTAGTACCCAGGCTACATTGTTAATGAGCATGGGGTTAATGTCGATCTAGCCAAGATTTAGGTCATTTGTGACTATCCATCCCCGACCACACTCACTGAGCTTCAGATCTTCTTAAGCCTTGTCAATTTCTATCGCAAGTTTTTGTTGGGATTCTCCCACATTGTATGGGCCCTTATCCAACTAAGTAGGGGTGGTAGCAAGGAAAATTTTGTGTGGGTCCATTCACAACAGAAAGCGTTTGATGATTTGAATCAGCTCTTTTGCTCAAACCCAGTGTTCTCATTACCCAATATACAACATCCTTTTGAGATTGATACAGATGCTTCAGACTATACTGTGGGCACAATTCTCACTCAGAATGGACATCCCATGGCCTATCATAGCGAGACAATATTTGATGTCGTTTGTAAGTACCCAGCTTATGATAAATAAATGTACTCCATTTTACAATCCTGCTGCATATGGAGGAATTACATTCTCTAGAAGGAGACAGTCATCCAAATTTATCATAAGCCCCTGTAGTTCATGTAGAAACAAGGCAATTTGTAGAATGAATGCCATCAGAAGTGTTCCACACACTTGGAGCAGTTTCATCTCAACATCAAGTATAAGACAGAGAGCACCAACTTCATCGTTGACTACCTCAATCAACCTCCATTTGCAACACTAACAACGGTGCTACACTCCTACGAACATGAGACTTCTCAATGGCCCCAACTCTACAAGAGAGATCCTGACTTCGCCACTACCTACCATATGATGGGCACAAACATAATTGTCACTGATTTCCATATTCAGGATGGGTTGTTGTGCCATCTAGTCCATCTCTATGTCCCATCAAGTGAGCGAGTGACGCTGATTTGGGAAGCTCACTACAGTCGAGTGGCAGGACACTTTGGTGCAGAAAAGACAATGGCAATGTTGCAGCAATATTTCTATTGGTCGAAACTTCGATAGTATGTCAGCAAGTATATCATGTACTGCATGGCCTATGACATTTCCAAACCATACATTAAGAAACAAGGAATGTACACCCCTCTGCCTACTCCCAACAGGCCCTGGGAATCGATCTCGATGGACTACATGTCGAGCCTTCTTTCAACCAAGCAGGGAAATGACTATGTTTTTGTGGTTGTTGATCAATTTTCCAAGATGGTGATTATGGCCACCTGTAAGAAGAGCATCACAGTGGAGGACACTACCAAGCTCTTCTTCGAACGAGTGCGGGTACATTTTGGGATACCACAAACCATCGTCTCAGATCGAGATAGTTGGTTCCTCATCACATTCTGTTCGAGCCTCTGGTTATGGCTGGACACCAAGCTCACCAAATCCACAACCTTCCACCCCCAAATGGATGGCCAAATCGAGGTCATCAACAATATGATCATGCATATATTGGACATGTACAATTCCAAGCCTATGTGCACATGGGATGAGAGTCTTCCCTATCTTCAACACATTTACAACATATCCATACATAGCTCAACCGACTGCAACCCCTTTCAGGTGGGGTTGGGATTTCAACCATTGTGTCCCATGGATGTTGCACTACCCCTTGCATCCAACAGGAAGAATCATCCCACACTCAAACCAAAGCCGACAAAGCCACTCAGTTCATTTAATGAATCCAGCACATCTTCCAACAGGTTAAGGATATTTTTCAGAAGTCCAATTCCAAGTACAAGTAGCGCCCTAATCAACATCAGGTGCCACACATGTTTTAGGTGGGAGATAAATTTTGGTTGCATTTGCAAAAAGAACACCTTACAGGATCGCATAAGAATATTCTCCCACTTTGCTATGGACCTTACACCATCACCAAGGTTGTGGGTGACAATGCTTTTGAGCTCAACATTCCCCCCTTCCTTGGCTTGCACCTAGTGGTTAATGTGGACCTCCTTCGACCATACTTTCTACCCTTATTGGACACCTCAGAGATAGCAGAACAGTTGACACTGAAAAATCTCAACCCTGACTGCATGGAACAGGAATCCACTGATCAGATCGTGGACACATAGGTCAAGGGTACTCGCCAACAGAATCTTCATCTTTATCGTGTTGTCAAAGCGAGGCAGCTCCGGAAACAAGGCAAGTGGCTCACTTGGGGCCAAATTAAGCAGAAAATTACTCATATAATGGGGGAACTCAACGCAATGGAAATCGTTTCTTCCTAAGGAGGGAGGATATATCCATTTGGATATTGGTGGCCAACCACCTCTTCCAACTATCTCACATAAAATTTTCATCTTGGCAGTTTTTCTCTAGAATTTCGAGTCCTAAACTTTCAGGGTCGTTTTGATGCCCTAAAAAATGTTTTTTGGGCTCGCCACACTCGCATTGTCTACAGAGTCAAAGTGTGACGGAAAAATATGTATTTCTCGGATAGACCTTTCCAACTCACTATCGTGCGCCTAAACGGAGATCGAATGCAAAAGTTAGGACCCCGAGAAGTTGATGTACCAACTTACCCCATTGGTACCCACATGGATTTTGGCACTTCATCTACTAGGGTTAGGTTTTTGGATGTCTAGGGTTTTATTATTACTTATTGATGCTAAAAATTCTTGGAGGCCTCATTGTAATGTTCTCAGGTGAATGCGCGTAGCTGCCACATCTCTTCTCAAAGATTAGCTACCACCATTTGAGCAAAATTGTTTCATTTTGCATTTTACAGTTTCAGCAGATTTCTTTATTGAATAAAAGTTAAGTTCCACAGTATATTTGTTATTTTTCTTTGTATATCTATGTTAATGTTATAGATCTATGTTTCATTTTGTTCCGCTCATAAATCCGAATCACACATTCACTTTAGTGGGTCTTTACGAGTCCTATTCATGCGTGATTTGTATGAATAAGTCAATCTAACCAAGAGATAATAAACGTAGATTTTTAAAACAACAAAAGTATTTCCAATTGTTTCAGATAATAAAAAAAAACCATAAAACCACCCATAAAATCATTCACAAAATCCCCCACTACTAACTTGCCTACAAGTAATAAAAAGGAAACGGGAAAATGTATTGTTGCGAGAAACTCAAAGAAAACACAAACATAAGAGATTGTTGAACAACTAGAAAAGACTTAAGAAAAATCAGAGGGTTACGATAAATAATTTTGGATGTTTTGGTAAAATCAAATGGCAGAAGAAGTTGATACTCATGTCAGAGGTAGAATGCCAGGAACAGGTGCAGAAAGAGAAAGAGGACCATGAGCAGCTGGAGAACGAGAAAGAGGACCAAGAATAGGTTGAGAATAAGAGAAAGAGTATCAAATGACGAAAGAGAAATGGTAGGATATGAAGAAGAAGAAAGGGAAGTAACTTTTGGATTTTTTCTCCTAGATATGTCTGCAGCTTTTGGTAATGAAGTTAAAATGAAAAATATCCCACCTTCAGTTTTGCCAAATTCCCATGGTATGGCCACTAAAGACCCTGATGCTTTTCTTTTTGAATTTGATATTTTGTGTAGTACTTATGGTTATATTGATGATGCTCACAAAATTCGATTGTTTCATGTTACTTTGAAGGGAACTACTTTAAAATCGTTCATGCGATTAGGTGAAAGCACTATTGCATATTGGGAGACCATGAGGAAAATATTTTTTAAAAAATATCAAGCATATTACAAACCTGGAGATTCTAAAGAAGACATTTTTAGAATGGCACGGCAAGAAGAAGAGAGTTTAGAGGACTATTTGGAGAGGTTTTTATATAATTTGCAAAATTAAAAACATAGCTCTTTGAATCTTGATATTGCTCATACAATATTTTTAAAAGGAATTTGAGATGAATATATAGATGTTCTTAACCTCGTGGAATCTAGGGATATTTCCTCTCTACCATTTGACCAAATTTTTGATATGTGCAAGAAATGTTCAAGAGGAAAAGCTAAAGCTAGCAAAGGACGGAGGATTGTTCTTTCAAAAGTTACTAAGTCAGCAACAAGAAGTATTAGTAGGGCAGAAATTGGTAATTTATTGGAAAATTTAAAAAATGAACTCTTTGCTACACTTAGTTCTCAATTTGATGCATATAATGATATGAAAAGACAAGAGGAAGAAACAACAACCTTAGTTACTTTTTGTTCTCAATGCAGGAAAAAAAAAATATATATATATATATATATCCTAAAAATGAATGTTCATTAAATAACATTCAAATTTGTGGAATTTGTGTAGAAAAGCATGCCACATAAAAAATTCCTTCACTACCCAAACCAAAGGTAGTTTACAAAGGAAACAGTGAAGCAGCAGAAGTATTGTGTTATGCACCTAGGCAACCTTGGCAACCACGACCAGCATGTATGCCTCAAGACACCTCTCTTCAGTTTTATGGATTTTCTAATCAAAATTCTACACAAACATCTTGGAATACTTCGATGCCATGGAAACCATGGTCTCCTCAACAGAGTCAAAATCAGCCTTATCAATAGAATTAGAGAAGAATCAGTTATGGAAACGCACCACCTTATCATTACTAGAAACAATATAAGCCACAAAAACTTGTACCACAACAATGCCAACAACAGTCTTTCCCACAAAAATAGCAATACCAAACATCCCCATTATATCCTTCAACTATGCAATAAACATTTCCATCCCTTCCATCACAACATCAACTAACTCAGCCACAACCATTACAACTTCCATCTAATCAACAACCCCATAGACCTACACAAATTCTTGTTCAACCAGTGGCAAACCCCAACAATAAAAAGGATAAAGTTGTTTACAATGATGAATTAGACACTTTTCTTACTTATCTAATTTCCCCTTTGTGATTACAGGAAATTATAGTGCAATTACAAAAATTTTCTGCACAATTATAGGAATTTCTTACACAACTATAGGAAATTAATTTTTGTTTTGGGAAGGTTGTAAATAAAAAAATCGCCCATAATAATTGAGGAAGAAAATGGGGAAAGTCCTAATCAACAAAATTCTTGTTCAACCAGTGGCAAACCCCAACAATAAAAAGGATAAAGTGGTTTACAATGATGAATTAGACACTTTTCCTACTTATCTAATTTCCCCTTTGTGATTACAGGAAATTATAGTGCAATTACACGAATTTTCTGCACAATTACAGGAATTTCTTACACAACTATAGGAAATTAATTTGTGTTTTGGGAAGGTTGTAAATAAAAAATCACCCATAATAATTGAGGAAGAAAATGGGGAAACTCCTAATCAACAAAAAAAAACTCCAAGAAAACAATCTATTTCCCTATAGGAACAACCTCAATCATCTAGGACGGCACCTTTTCCTAAAATGCTAACCATAGAGAAACATGAAAAAAACCAGAAAGTTCATCTGAATTAGACATTTTAAATGAATTGAAAAGCATCTGCTTTGAAATTCCCCTTTTACAAGCTATAAAAGACATATTGATTTATGCAAAAACAATTTAGGGAATTATGCATTAGAAAAACTGGAAGAAAAAAACAAGATCCACAAACAATTCAAGTTATCGGGAAATTAGCAAGTTTGATGACCACTAAAGTCATTTCAGAAAAGTATGTTGATCCTGGAATACCAATTATTACAATATTCATCAAAAACAATTCTACCCATTTTACCCCAAACACTCGCATTGACTTAGGTGCAACTATAAATGTCAAGACAATAGAAACTATGCAAAATTTAAACATTGGCAATCTTCGACCAACCCCTATAGTGTTAGAATTAGTAGATAGACCAAAAATTAAATATGAGGGTGTAATTGAAGACATCATCGTTTCCATTGAATCCTCAAAAATACCCATTAGAGTTTATGATCCTACAACCCAAATCTAATTTGGGAGGACATCCTTTAGTCTTGGGAAGATCTTGGTTGGAAATAGATGATGCCTTCATTAGTTGTTGATTTGGAGACATGACCATTACAAATCGTGTTGAAGTAAAACACATCACACTTTACCCTCTACAAAATATGTAAATAAATTAGAACATGTGAAATGGTTAGATGAAACTGATACTAATGACGAAAGAATGCATCCTCTTCTGACCATACAAGCTTTAAATCTTAAAGAAAATACCAACGAAAATCAGTGTAATCATTTCATTTCTCATCATGATTATCCTTTGTATTTTAGGGGGAAGACATCATTACATTCTGAACAATTTTATGTTGATCATCTTTTGGGACAGAATTTTCAGGAAACATGTATTGTGGATAGTTTGACATCTTTATTTCAGTTTAAATTTCCTATAAATTATGTATCAGATTCCTATAATAAAACCATTGAAATTTATCCTAGGAAAAGTCTAAATATTAATTATGCTTTAGATGATTTACAATAAAATAAATTAATTTCATTTTTGCAAAAAAATTCCAATGATTTTGATTGGGACTACACAAACATGCAAGGTACCCATCCAGATACATGCACTCATCATACATATATACATATATATATATATATATATATATATATATATATATATATATATATATATATATATATGAAAATGCTAAACTCGTCAGGCAACGACGGAGAAGGAGAAGAATGAACCCTACTTTAAAGGACATTGTAAAGGGGGGACTTTAGAAATTATTGGGCGTGGACTTTATTTATCATATATTATACAACCAATGGGTTTCACCCTTGGTGATCGTTCCCAAAAAGAACGTAAATTGGCAATTATGTGTTAATTACAGAGAACTCAATAAAGCCACCTTGGAGGACCATTTCCCTTTACCATTTATAGACCAAGTCTTGGATACATTGGCAGGAAAGAAATGCTATTCTTTCCTAGATGGATTCAATGGCTACAATCAAATAAGAATAGCTCCAGAATACCAAGATAAAACAGCCTTTACATGCTTGTGGGGAACCTATTCCTATAAGGTATAACCCTTTAGACTTTGTAATGTGTTTGCCACATTTAAAAGGGTAGTTCTAGTTATCTTTTGATTTAATCCATGATCATGTGGAGGTTTACATGGATGATTTTTCAATATATGGGAACACTTTTGGAGAAGCCTTGGATAATTTGGAAAAAGTTTTAAACAGATGTCAGGAAACAAATCTTGTCTTAAGTAATGAAAAATGTTTTTTAATATTTATTGAAGGAAATGTTCTTGGGTATCATGTATATGTTGCAAGTATCAAGGTTGATCCAGCAAAAATTGTGGTGCTTCTCAATTTACCAACTCCATTGACTCAAAAGGATGTGAGAGTTCTTAGGACATGCGGGGTATTACAAGTGTTTTATAAGAAATTTTACTAAAATTGTCTTGCCTTTATTTAAACTGCATACAAAGGATGTTGAATTTTATTTGGATACTAATTGCCAGGTTGATTTCAATGCACTTGAAGAGAAACTTTCTATGACTCCAATGTTAAGAAGACCATATTGGACATTACATTTCCACATATTTATAGATGCATCTGATTCAGAAATAGGAGCAGTTTTGGGGGAAAAGGAAAATCATCAAACCTATGTTATTTACTTTGTCAGTAAAAAAGTGACTCGTAGTGAACTTAATTATACCGTTATGGAGAAAGAATTTATGGCAGTTATTTATGCAATTAACAAGTTTCAACATTATATCATTGGCTATGATGTCTTTGTGCATGTTCACCATTCTTCCATTAGGTATCTCATGAATAAACCAATAACAAATGTCAAAATAACAAGATGGCTCCTCCTATTATAGGAATTCGATATCATTGTTCTAGATAGCCCTAGAAGAGAAAATTTGGTAGCATATTTCCTTTCCCATGTCAACAATCCTGGTGAGACCGTTCCTATAGTAGATATTTTTCACGATGTAAATCTATTTGCAATTTATATTCAATATCCATGGTTTGCTGACATTGCAAATTATTTATCCATGTGAAAAATTCCATTGCATTTTTCACCAAAGGAGAAGCAAAGTATTATCAAGCAAAGTCCCAAGTACTCCTGGATTCGAGGAGACCTCTTCTACACGAGAGAAAACTTGATTATCTACATATGTGTTAGAGAAGATGAGATGTTCAATATCCTGAAAGCATGCCACGATGAGCCATACGATGAAAAATTTTCAGACAAGAGGAAAGACTACAAAATTCTTCACCTAGGGTACTATTGGCCCACTCTTTTCACAGATGCC
>ML792792.1:1269598-1282337 GCA_009831015.1 Picea engelmannii | reverse complement strand
AATTGAAACCGTCTTTACTGCTGGTGAACAAATCTCATGAAAGTCAATACCTTCTTTCTGAGAATATCCTTTCGCAACCAACCTTGCTTTGTATCTTTCCACCTTATCATCAACACCCTTCTTCAGCTTGTAGACCCACTTGCAACCAACAATTTTTTTGTCTCTTGGAAGTTCTACCAGGTCCCATGTAGCATTCCTCTCTAATGCCTTCATTTCATCCTTCATTGCTTCTTTCCATTTATCACTGTTAGAACCCTTCACATCTTCCTGATAGAACAAAGGTTCATCATCATTAGTACTTAAAGAAAATGACAAAACAAAATCATCGTACCTTCTTGGAGGATTTCTGACCCATATAGACCTCCTTAGGGAAGTTTGTGGCTCATCCACATTCTGTTGATTGTTATCATCAACCATGTCTTCCTCTGCTGCAGGAGACTCTTCATGAACATCTTTTGAAACTTGTTCATGTTCACCTTCATTGGTTTCAAACTGAATTTGTTGATACTTTGGTGCTTCTTTCTGTTTCAATTGAACATCTACATTTGATTTGATGAGAGATGATTCATAAAATATTACATCTTTGTTAATTGTGATCTTGTGGGCAGTAGGATCCCACAATCTGTACCCCTTAATACCATCACCATATCCAACAAAGATAAGCCTTTTTTTATTTTGGATCTAATTTAGAACGCTGATGTTTCATAATTAGAGCGTAGGCTTCACAACCAAAAACTTTAAGATTAGAATAATTACAAGGGTGACCTGTCCATACCTACTCAGGAATTTTTCATTCTATTTCTATTGATGGTGACCGATTCACCAGATAACAAGTTGTAGATATAACGTCTTCCCATAGTTCCCGTTGCAAGTTGGCGTTACTCAACATACTCCTTGCTCTCTCTAGAAGAGTCTTGTTCATGCGTTCAACAACTCCGTTTTGCTGAGGAGTATAAGCAATGGTTTTATGCCTATCGATCCCAAATTCCTTGCAATAATTCTCAAACTCCATTGACATAAATTCACCACCATTATCGGTTCTTAAACATTTAATGGATCTACCAGTGTTATTTTCCACTAAAGCTCTAAACTGCTTGAAAAATGAAAATACATCAGCTTTACTCTTCAACATATAGACCCAAACCTTCCTAGAGAAATCATTTATAAAAGTTACAAAATATGATGATCCTCCATATGAAATAGTAGGGGATGGTCCCCAAACATCAAAATGAATATAATCAAGGATTCCTTTACTAGTGTGTCTTTTGGTTTTAAATATATGCCTATTTTGTTTTCCATAAATACAGTGCTTGCGGAAATCTAACTTTAAAGACTTTAGACTAGGAAGAAATTTGCGGTTAGATAACACCTTCAATCCTTGTTTGCTCATATGGCCCAATCGTTGATGCCACAGTAAAACAAAATCACTGTCTTTCTCAGATACTGTTGTCGCATGATCTGACTCAGTTCTTCCTTCTAACAGAAACATGTTACCAACCTTCTTTGCTTTCATAACCAGTAGGATTCCTTTGTAGACCTTCATAACTCCACCTTGAACAATACTCTTATATCCTTTAGTGTCTAAGACTCCCAAAGAAATTAGGTTCTTCCTAAGATCAGGTACATGTCTCACATCGGTTAGTATTTTAACAGTTCCATCAAACATCTTATTTCAAATGCTACCAATTCCCACAACTTTACATGATATATCATTTCCCATGTAAACAATTCCATCATCTATACACTGATAAGTAATAAACCAGTGTCTATTAAGACACATGTGGTTTGAAGCACCAGAATCTAATAACCATTGTTGATCATGACGTGAACCAATACCAATCGATAAAACTTCATCAGTCATACTTGAACCTGTTGTTGAACCTGTTTTGGTTGCATTTGCTTCCTTCGTCTCTTTTGGAGGGTCTTCTTTGGAGGCTTGTTGTCGCTTCCAACAATCCTTCTTCAGGTGTTCAGATTTTCCACAAAACCAACACTTAAGATTTCTCTTCTTTCCCTTCGACTTTGATCGAGATAAATCCCTCTGATCGTGTCCTCTTTTTTTAGGTCTGCCTCTGACCATCATCGCCTCAGATGTAGAAGTTTCTAGATTGGATTTCTTCCTTGTTTCCTCAGACAGTAAAGCTCCAACAATATCATCAAAATCAATACATTATGTTGAACTGATACTAATAGAGGTAACAAAATGATCACATGACGCGGGCAAAGAACACAATAATGTAATTTTCATATCTTCATATTCGAATTTCACTCCCATGCTAGTCAACTGGACTAAAAGAGTATTAACAATATTTAAATGATCAACTATCTTCATACCTTCCTTCATCTGAAAACTGTACAATTGTCTTTCCAGGAAGATCCTGTTCGTCAAGGATTTTGTCATGTACAGACTTTCTAGCTTTGACCACAAACCAGTTGTTGTCTTCTCTGTAACAATGTTGAACAATACATCATCGGCCAAACACAGGCGTATGACACTTAGTGCTCTCACATCCATCTCATCCCAGTCATCATCTGTTATGGTCATGGGTTGCTTTGCTTTTTCCAAAAGCGCCTTCACCACGCCTTGTTAAACGAGCAGATCATACATCTCAACCTTCGAGATCTCAAAATTATTCTTTCCATTGAATTTCCCAATTTCGAACTTAACACTCTATACCTTTTCCATTAGAGGAAACATTCCAAAAAACACTATTGTCTTGTAATAACCAATACCTTTATATTAAGAAATGATTTTACTCAATGTTAAACAATAATTTAAAAAAGAAAAGATTTAATCCAAAAAAACTTTTAATAATATATAAAAAAGGTTTTAAAAAAAATCTTTTCTTAGAAAAATATTCACCTTTTCAAAAAATTCACCACTTGAATTTATGCATTAAATATAATATGCATGTAATACGTTTATAACATCCTCCACCCATTTATAAAACAAAGATCATACTTTAAACCCCTTTAAAAAACCATACCTTAAAATTTTTGAAAGGGAAAAATCATACAAGTGAGATCGGCGCTTGTTGGACCATTTAAGGGGAGCGCTAGTTTGATGGGGGAGCGCTCCTTGAGTGTGGAGAGGGTAGCGCTAATGCTCCTTGACTATGAATGGGGGAGCGATGATGCTCCTTTTATGCAGATAGCCTGGGGTTGATGGAAAACCGCGTAAGTGCCCATTACATCGGTGTTCTCATTCAGTAGGGTGCTCCATACTGATGCCAAAAATACTGCTCCCTTCTGGTCTTTCAACAATCGGAGAACAATAACCAACTTCAAAATTTCAGTGAAGTCTTTCCAGTCTGCAGCCTCCTCACGAAATTTGACTAATGCATGGCCTCCTCAACCTCTGATACCACTTGTTGCAATTGTACATGCAGAAAACACAATCACACAGATAAGAAACAAAGAGATTTATGTGGTTCACCCAAACGTTGGGCTACGTCCACCAAGCAAAGGTATCAGTTTTCTTATTATTCAGATCATGGAGATTTACAACTTCGCTCATGCTCTTACAGCCTCTACGAGCATACATGAAAATTATATCAATGTACATTAGAAATTGATTATTGAATACACTCATAACCAAATTCTAACTTTGTCTAATTTAGTTACAACCAATGATGGATTATAGGATCTGAAATCCTAATCCTAATCCTGAGAATTTGTTGTCACCGTTTTGACATTCTGCATCATGACTTCTTCTTGTATTCTCCAATGATTTAACCAAGATTTGACATCTTTATGTCATCCTCGCTTGAGTTGTTGGTGGTTTTGGCTAGAGTTTGAAGCAATTTTGGGGAGCCTCTTGTCATCCATGTTGTTTATCTTGTTCTTGTATGTTAGGTATCTAATCATAGCAATTCTCTCAATGGGTGAAAGACTTGTTTTTATGAGGAAGATAAGATAGGGTGTATTGCCCTTAATTTTGAGATTATAAGTTATAAAATTATTTTGGATTTGTTCTATCTTTCTCTAGGATTGTCTCTCTCTCTAGATATAGTGCAACCCCAAACTTCACATCCATATAAGATAAGTAGAATGACTAGTGTGAAAGAGGAGTTTTTTTTTATCCCAAAGGCAAAGATTTGTTTATTTACAATTGTTTTCTAGTCCATAATAAGCTTTCCACCCACCATTTATCTTTTTTTCAATGCTATAGTTTCAATTAAGCTTGTTACAAAGATAACACTTCCTCCAAAATATTATTTTCATAAACAAAATTGTTAATTATTAATTAAAAATTATTTATAAAAATAAAAGCAATATTTAAATACTATTTTGCTTATTTAATATCCATCATCATAATGATATGTTAATATGTTGGTAATTAAGTGCGAGGAATTACTAACTATACCTATCCCCGTTAAATTTTGGAAACAAATCTACGTGAAGAAATTTTTTAACTTTTAGTACAATGCAATAAATTACCCTCTATTATATTATTTCACATAAATTTTATTATTTTGTAAATTCCGTGGAGTCATAGTCTTCAATATTCCGACCGTTATTTAGCATACTTTCCAGTTTCACGGCTAGCTCACCTCGAATTAATGCCTCAATATTAGCGTGTCCTTAAAATAAAAATTGTTTAGAATGTTTTTCGAATTTCTTTATTTTTTATATAGCAAAAAAACATAAATGCCCATAATATTTAAGTGTTTTTTTATTGATTAGATTACAGAGGCAACGATAGATAATAGCATTCTAGTGGCACAAGTTAATCATATTTATTTTATATTTAAATCTAAAAATTTAGATATATATAAATTAATTTAGAACAACAAAATAGAAAACAACTTAAATAATATGGTGAAAATAATGGTTAAGAACCTCAGTGGATCTAATGGTTAAGAATATATGTTTCCTCTTGAAAGGTCACAGTTTCAAATCCAGAATTGATTTGGCCGTGATCTTAAAAATAGACTATTATTATTATTATAATATTGTGGTTGAACTCAAAATTATAAACCATATATAATATATAGATGAAGTAAAATAATGAATATCAAAATTTGTTAGCATTATTGGATTTAGAAGGTTTAAGGTTTAAAACCAGTAGAAGAGACACTCAGATTGATCTAGTGATTTTGATAGTTATGTTAAGGATTAGTGTGACCTAAGTAGAATGCAATCCTAGTAATTTTGACTACTTATATATTATTGGTTCACGATTTCTTAAACCATACTTAAATAATGATTTGAGTGATTATTTCTTAAATCACATGGTAGCGATTTCTTAGACCACATGCTAATCCAAGGTTCTTGTAGATGGTGATTTTGATAGTTATGTTAAGGATTAGTATGACCTAAGTAGAATGCAATCCTAGTAATTTTGACTACTTATATAAAATTGGTTCATAATTTCTTAAACCATATGTTAGTCCGAAAGACAATGACTTGAGTGATTGTTTCTTAAACCACATGGTAGCTATTTCTTAGACCACATGCTAGTCCAGAAAATCCTTTAAACCTCTGATGGTATTTCAGAGTAACCATAGGAGATGGTAATTCACAGTAACCATAGGAGGAACTACCATCAAGAACCGGTAATAAGTAACTTTGCTACTCCACCTGTTTATTTCAGCCTTCAATTCCCTGAAACTTTGATGACTTGTGTGTTCTGTACTCGAAGTAGCCTTCACTCGCTTTATTAAATTAGTTTTTTGGACAGAACAACAAGATAGAGATACTTCACCGAACCTACTGTACACCCAATTCCTGCAAATTATTGTGTTACAGTAATAGTACTATTTGAAGCTTGGAAAATTATTGCTTTAAAGGCAAATTAACGAAGAACGCTCCAAGCAGCTGTCATAGGAAAACGTGAAGAAATTTTTGAGATACAGCGAAATTAAAAGCTTACGATCGAAATTTAGGGCTAATGCCACTGCAATTTTAAAAAATACAGCTGTTGTTGCCCAGAAGAAGTAAATAATATTCATAATATCCGTATGTGTGTAGGGTTTCTTCAGTCTAATCTGGCTTTACTGACGTATATTAAGTAGCAGTATATTGTAATATAGAGTTTCAAATCCAGAGAGTCTATCTACAATCTCCATATTTGGTTCTGTATTTGTCGCTGACGCTGAAAAGTCCAGTGCCATAATTCGGCCATGGAAATCATAAAGTGCGGTGGCCCAACGATTCATAAAAATCTCGAGCAACAGCAGCAGATGCACGTTCAGCGGCCATGGCAATCATAAAGCGCAGTGGCCCAACGATTCATACGAAGCTCGAGCAGCAAATGCACGTTCAGTGGTCCAAAAGCTTCATAAAAAGCTGGAGTGCATTACAGTTCCAATAACTTCCCACTTACACTGGTGTGTTCATCTAACAACACAGCACGTTCCCTCTTGAATTGCTCAAGCAATATACAGCTTCCAGAACACTTAATGGTGGGAGCGTTGCGTCTCGGAACGGAGAATGGATAGCCTGCTAAATTCAGGTAATATTTTTATTAAAATAAAATGTGTGATTGTAGTATCCAGCAATCAAGAGACCCAAACCCTAAGTAACAATAAGTATGATAAACTCACCTTCGCCTTCAACTCTAAATCAAAATCAGTAATCAAGAGAATCAAACCCTAATTAACAATAAGTATGATAAAATCATCTTTAACTTTAAATCAGTAATCAAGAGAATCAAACCCTAATTAATAATAAGTATGATAAACTTACCTTTAACTCTAAATCAATTGAGAATGATAAACTCATTTTTAACTCTAAACCACCAATTAAACTTATCACCTCACTCACAAGTATATGATAAAATTAATAATATATATATTGTAGTGGCGTTGCACCCATAAATAGAACTTGAAACCTCATTTACATATTTACTTTCATTTACAAGACACTTGCGAGTGAATCTACACTAGTGGAAACAATAATATTCATATTATTATTAAATGGGATATAATGATATTTATATGAAATCATATTAATAAATAGTTTTACTAATAATGTGTTTAAGATAGATAATCTAATTCAAAAATTCATTACACAATTTATTTCCAGAATTACAAACAACATTGTTTATATTGTATTAATTTATTACATATTTATAAAAATATTATTATAGATTCATATTAATGAAAATAAACTTTTGAAAATATAGATTAACTAACATTTTTTAATGTTGCAATGTGACATAAAACTAACAACTCTTTGTTCATTTTTTAACATTGCAATACGATATTAAAAAACTCTTAAAATATTATGTTTGAAAAGTCAAAGTTTTACATAGCTTATGGATTAAATTGATCAACAATTACATGGTGGGAAATTGTGTCTCCATTTTGATGCTCAAGAAGTAATAAAATAGCATTAAAATGTTGTGGATCCGTAACCCCTCAATATGACATAATACATCTTAAAGTATTACATTTGAAATGTCAAAATGTAACAATAAAAGAGCATTAAAATGTTGTGGCTTGATAACCCTTGAATACGACATAAAACCTCTTAAAGTATTATGTTTGAAATATCAGAATGTGACATAACCCTATTTTATTCCTTCTTGAATGTCATAATGCAAGGTAACCATCATTTATTTATTTTTTCAAATGTCAGAATGTAACATAATCTGTTTCTGCAACATAAACTTCCATCGTATATGTTTTCATAATTTATTACATATTTATAAAAATATTACCACATATTTACATTAACCAAAGTAATCTTTTAGAAATATAAATTAACTAACCCTTTTTTGTTCTTTTTGAATGTCACAAAGTAACATTAAACTAAGCCTCTTTTATAAAACCTATTAAAATATTACATTTGAAATGTAAGAACATGATATAGTTCGTATTTGTATGACATAATATTCTATCATATATGTTTTCATAATTTATTACATATTTATAAAAATACTATGATATATTTATATCGACTAAAGTTATTGTTTAGAAACATAATTTAACTAACTCTCTTTTGTTCATTTTTTAACATTGCAATGCGACATAAAACTACTACATTTGAAACGTTAAAATGTGACATTACCATCTTATATTCCTTCTTGAATGACAACATGTGAGGTAACCCTCTTTTATTCCTTTTTGGAATGCCATAATGCACACAAAACTAATTGTGACAGGGATAGACATTTCATTCTACTTGAGCATCCCATACCACTCAATGAGCCTAGTCGATGCTTGGCACCAACATGAACTCACAAGTTGGGCATGACCATTAACCCGCTTGGATCATCTAGACTATGCCTAACCATCATATCCTGGTTGAACCCAAGCTAGGCATATTTAATCATGTGGAAGTTTGAATGCTCACTTTACCATAAGTGATGTTGCACCATCACCAACCAACCATAGGAGACCAACTTACGTCTCCCCCAATACGAGCACACTTAAGCTAGAAAAATTGACTACACAACGTAAAATCATGTTATCATCCATCTAGAGACCAACATGGTATAATCACCAAGATCATGTCCCTTCTCCATCAGTCACTCACATATATTCGACATAAATATATCATGTTGCCACATTGACATGGACAATACACAATCTACCACATTTCCAAGTCACATCATCCTTCGTCGAATCCCACTATGCAACGCCTCTCCAGTTCATCATCCTACCCTACAAGACTTCCTTGGACCTACTATCCTATGTGATAATACATCTTCCTAATTGATCATATGTCATACTCAACAAGACATCCTTGGTCCTCCTATATTATGTGTTAGTACACTGTTTTGATCGATTTTCCGTTGTACTCGAGAAGACATCTCATGGATGCCACCCACAAGTTAGCCACCAAGGATACAAAAGTATATGGACTCACTTTGCAAATTGATAAGTATTCCCAAAACGCCCTCTATCATTCCATTTCCAATGGCACCTCAAGTTAGAGTTCTGACATTCTCCCCCACTTAGAATCATTGATGTCCTTATCAACCTGGCCCCATTAACTCATCCAATAAAAGGGGTATTGGTGATGAAGAGAGACTTTTGTAATTCCCATTTGAACTTTTCTCTGATACCATTTGTAACAAGGTTAAACATTTTATTCTGCATTGAGCGTCCCATACCACTCAATAATTCTAACCATTGCTCGACACTGACATGACATTGTGATTTGGGGATGACCATCAACCCGCTCGAATCATTCGGACTATGCCTAACCATCATATCATATTCAAACCTAATCCATGCATGAAGTTCGAATGCTTGCTTCAACATAAGTGATGTTGTACCATTTCCACTCAACGATTAGTGACTTACTTGTGCCTCCCATGAGTCAAGCACACATGAACAACTGACTACCCAATGTGTAATCATGTTATCCTCCATCTAGATACCAACATGGGATACTCCTTGAAGATCATGTTCCTTCTCCATCAGGTGTTCACATATCTTTGACACACATATCACATTGCCACCTTATCATGGACAATAAACAATATACCACATTTCCAAGTCGCATCGTCCTCTGCCAAAGCCCGTTATGTTGCACCTTGCTTGTCACTTATCCTACTCGATGAGACTTCCTTGGACCTCATAGCCTATGTGTTAGTACCTCATCTTGAATTATTTTCTGTCCAACTCAACAAGACACCCTTGGTCCTCCTATTTTACGTACAAGTACATCATCATGACAGATCATCCATTCCTACTCGTCAAGACATTTCGCGGTTGCCACCCACAAGTCAGCCACCCAAACTACCAAAGAATATGGACTTGTTGTGCAACTTACCAAGCATACCCAATGCACCCTCCATCATGCCAATGTTGCTAGTGAAACCTCAAGTCAAGGTTGACACTAACCCTCTTTTTTTAACTTTTAAATGTCACAATGTGACTTGTATGCATTTTAAGAAAAATCAATATTTAATATTTATTGTACATTTTTAATTATGACTTATATGCATTTTAAGAAAAATCAATATTTAATATTTATTGTACTTTTTTAATTATGATTTTATTAATATAGGATACATCAAATATATAATTTAAATTGCAATATATTATATTATTAATATGAATATGGAAGACATTAAGGGTAATGAAGGTGAAAACCTATTTTAGTATTGAAAATTAGTGTAAAGAAAAAGAACATTTTTAAGATTATAAAAGAAAAATAAATCATTATTCGACATCTATTTTATTTCAATTATTTTTTTATAATTGTGAAGTTATATGTTATTTTAATTTTTTTTTTATAATTGTGAAGTTTGGGGTTGCAATTTTTATTTAATAACAAACTTTTTAATTTATAATTGAAAAATTATTCCATATTTATTGGATTATTTTTAGATTTGTGTATATAATAAATTTGAAATGGGTAATCAATGTTTATTTTTCATCTATTATTTATAAATATATTAACATAATTGTATATTAATATATAATTTAAATATCAATATATAATATTATTAATATAAATATAGTAAAAAATTAAAAAAACTATAATTTATATTTATTATAATTTTTAATAATTTAGAAATATAATTAAAATCATAAAATTAAGAATATATTAAATAAATTTATATTTATTATGATTTTTAATAATTTAGAAATATAATTAAAATCATAAAATTTGGAATATATTAAATAATGTTTTGTTAATTTATTCTTATTATAATAAAAAAAACCATAAAAAAAACTTTAAATCCATCTACATTATAAAAAAAAAAATTGTTTGCTAATATGTAATTATAAATAAATAAAGTTGTGAATCGATTAGATTAACTACAAAACTTATTACTCATTTGATATAAGTAATAATACAACAATATTAATCTATATCATTTGAATATTTGTTGTAGATATTGTTTATTTTCAATATTATTAACTATATAAAATGTATTAATGGTTTGATATTGTGTAAGCAAAGTTGTTAAATAATGAACTCTTGTGTATAAATACATTTCATTATTAAATTATTGATGTTATGTGTAATAAATTAAAAAATAATTATGATTGATTTTGAGTAATTTTGGTTGATTATAGTTAATTTTGATTGATTATATTTATTATGTTGGTTTATATCATTAAATTATTATGTTGGTTTTCATTATTAAATTATTGATGTTATGTGTAATAAATTAAAAAATAATTATGATTGATTTTGAGTAATTTTGGTTGATTATAGTTAATTTTGATTGATTATATTTATTATGTTGGTTTATATTATGGTTAAATTTGGTTAATTGATCTGTACTGTTGTGGATATTTTATTGGAACGGTTATTGCTTACATATATGAAAAGAATTGAATACAAAAATAAAAAACACAGAAATATACATACCATCCATACAATTAAACACTGGATGTATCCTGGAAAAAATAAAAAAACAATATAATAAATATAAATAATAAAATAAAAAAAATAACAAAAAAAACACTTGTTAAACACTGGATGTATCCTGGAAAAAATAAAAAAACAATATAATAAATATAAATAATAAAATAAAAAAAATAACAAAAAAAACACTTGTTAACCCACTAGAAGGACACTTGATCCAATGAATCAAGTGGTAGTGGAGGTGGTAAGTGGGGGGAGGGAGGTGAAGGAGGACAGAGGGGTGGATGAGGTAGTAAAGGGGTGAAGAGTCACAATGGTAGTGATGGTGTTTGCGGCGACAAGTGGTTGAGATGGTGGAGGTGGAAGGAGGGGGGAGAGAGGTGGAGAAGGGCACATGGATGGGAGGAGGTGGCAAGGGAGTTGTTGGAGGAGCACCTTTTCCATAAAATTACACCCCCTTCATACGCACTCCTTTTCAACACTAATTTTAGTATTTTTATCATATATTTTTACACAACATTCAAAATTGTATCTCTTTGGAGAAATTTTTTTACACAACATTCAAAATTGTATCTCTTTGGAGCAAATTCGAAAGATATTTTAAGTTTCTACAACTTTTTTTTTTTTTTTTTTGTTATAAGTTGATTCTAATTTTGCATAAATTGAAAATAATTTTTTAAAGAAAACACATTTATTTTATTTTATTGAGAAATGTTATGCCCATGTATTTCTTTTGACTAACTTAGGTTTAATACTAGTTTGAGAATATTCTCTTGAGTGTTGGCCTTAGTCAACTTCAATATTAACACTATGGAATATTACAAAGAAAGAGTAACTTTGTGAACCCCCCTATTTCTTTGTAATATTCCTTTCTATTAATATTGAAGTTGATTGAGGCCAACATTCAAGGGAATATTCTCAAACCGGTATCATATCCAAGCCGATAGAAGGAAATATGTAGACATAACATGTCTCATTCCTATTAAATGTTGAGTTTTCTCCATACCTTTCTATTATCTTCCTTTATGCATTTAGGTACTTGGAGTATGCTCTTTTTTTTATTGCCTCTTAGAAATATGAGTAAATCATAAATAAATTTGCACGGCATAATTTACTTAGGTTACAAGTTTAAGGAGCATAACATTGTTTATGAAGTCTCATTGTACTTAACATTAAATATAGGTCCTTAATACATTTGCAAACATCATTCTAGACAGCCAATATATCTTAAGATATGGTAATCACAAAGAGATAAGGAGACCACTTGATGATTGGGATATAATGGTTTAGTTTAAGTGAAGCTTTTTAATACTTGTACCCCTTGTGATTTGGTTGTAATTATGTGAGTTGCTAGATGAGATGAGGTTTGATTCTATTTCACTCTAGATTCAAGTCAAGTGAGCTAGTATAAGAACTGATTTAACACAAGGAAAGTACAAAAACCCTAGGACTAGAGTGC
>ML792792.1:1253775-1269544 GCA_009831015.1 Picea engelmannii | reverse complement strand
ATATATATATATATATATATATATATATATATATATATATATATATATATATTGTTTTTGCATTAGGTTTGGTTTTTCCTCTCACTATTTGTATATGGAAGTCTAGTTTTGGTCAGTGAATCCATTGTGTCAATACTTGAAGGTGACAACATGCTATGTATAGGTGATATAAGACTAGTAGTCCATTGGTATTTGAATCCTTATTTATGTCATTCCTTTCATATCTAGAGTTTCAACATGGTGATTATAATACAAAAATCTCCAATGGCATAAAATATATCTTAACTATATCTCAATCCAAACTTAGTAATTCTTCCTTTGGAGTCAACAATATCATCAATATGTATAAATAAAAAGTCATTATTGTTGATAGAAAAGTATACTGTACATTTCTTGAAGCCCTCATCAAAGAATTATACGATGAAAAAAATTCAAAATCCCTATTTACAACCTCCATTGGATGGTCTAAGGTTGATATCACAACTATAAATCAAAACTCACCTCAGTATTCCTACCCATCTTGAAAGATGTGGAATATAGAAGATGGGTGGTGATTGATCACAAATATGTACACATGTCCAAATTAGATTTTCTAATTAATAATTTTCTTTGATTTGAATTCAAATTTGAATACTTAATCAACATCATAGATATTAATCATGTTAAATGGTAGGAGGCTTGCCACTATCGATTCAAAGGCCAATTAGATAAATAGACCTATTGTGTTGTCCAACTTAATTACAACATGAACTTATCAAACCAAATCAATCCACACAAGTTGGTGATGTGCATAGAACTAAAAGGAGCGAAATTAAACCTTGAGGTATCAAATCTTGTTGTCAATGTTCAAGTAATATTTAAATTGCATAACAATGTCCTCAATAATGCCAATATACTTAGGGGAATAAGATTTCATGTAGTTGGAAAAAACTAAATAGCCTAGGGAAGATCCTTTGATACACAAAGACATATTGTGGATAACATCCCTACAATAAAATAGTATTTGGATAAAAAGAACCATTGACCATTTCTTTATACAAAATAAAAAGTCTTTCATTATTCTAGGAGACGTTTTTGTAGTTTTTGTAGTTTTTGAAATCGTAAATGGAGGAAAAGTGACATGAGACAACAAATATGGAAAACAATTCCAAGTCATATTTCATCTCAATAATTTGGATAATTTTTTCACATTAAAATTTTTCTAGTTTTACATTGTTGAAAGATAATTGTTTTAGCCAAATTTTCCAACTCTAGAAAATTTAGTGAAAAAGGACAAAGTTAACAATTCTATATTAATGTAGAAAATTGCAAAAAGGACAAAGTTAACAATTCTATATTAATGTATAAAATAATTGGGGTATTGGATCACCAAACTAGAGTGTTTTATTATTCACAATTAGGGATACTATAGTTCTATTATAAAATTTTCAAGGTTCTTGCTAGATTTTCTTCTACATGAAGTAGGTTTTCAACCTTAATTGCACCAACAAAAATTGTATAAATTGAGAAAACATGGTAAATTTAGAGGGATGTAACTTTTAGGTTCAAAATCATAATGGATCGTGAGTATAGTCATTGGAAATCTAATCCACAGTGGAATCTTTATATTCTAGAGAAGTATTTTTAACTTTTCCAAAATTTGGAAGAAAAAAACCTATAACTTTATTTGACAAAAATTGTCAATATGGATAAGTTTTCAAAATGTGCGTGTGTAATCTAAAACTTTTTGGGATAAAATGTATTTGACTAATATAATTGTGTGTTCACACTTTTCCAGATTCAATGATATATTAGAGACGACTGAAGGCTATAGTTCAATATTTATCTCTTGAAGGGAATATGGAGGATGGATGTGATCCTCTCAATCAAGAAAAAGAGGTTAGAGGATTAAATATTTTTTTGGGAAATGAAGAAACAAATTCTAATGGGCACAAAGAAAAGGGTGATCCACGAGAACTGGTAGAAATAACAAGGAGCTTAAAGATGGAAGTTCATGTTGTAGAGCTAGTAATGAGTGGATGAGAGGCAGAATTAGTTAAACACTTAGCTAGTGAAAATTTTGAATCAATTAAATTGGTGGATAAATAATGCATTAGGTTTAAAGCATGTGGAAGAAGTCAAATATCACTCAAAAAGGGAGTCTGAAGGAAGATATGAACATTTAAGAAGAGTTATTAGAGATCAAAAGTATCATTAATATCCATCTTACTATGAGAAGGAGTCTTATACTTCTGAACAATCAATGAGTAGTTGGGTGAATCCATGAATATGTGTCCCACATTTTATTGAAATGTTGCAATGAAAATTTGAAAAATTATATATATTTTAAATCGAATCCCTCTAAACTCATATACTCATTGTGAACTTTGACATGCAGTAAAAAACAATTTGTAGGGAATCATGTTGTATTTCTAATGATATTTTTTTCAAATTTTTTTTAATGTCATTTAATGTGTCAAGTTTTCATTTAATTAAATGCTTGTCATTGCAAATTTCTAAAGAAGTTAACAAGTGATTTTTGTTATGATCACCTAATTCAATGTTCAATGTATAATTTTCAAAATAAAATTGTGATGAGTATGATCTACACATAATGTAGTAGTGCACTCTTATTTATTTTGGAAAATTGTATTTTTTATTAGTTTTCAAAACCATCAAATTAATATTTGAATCAAATTTTATACACCTTTGTGTTACCAACAAGTTTTATTCTCTTGTTTACGTAAAACAAAAAATAAAAAATACCATTTTGAAGAGGAAACATCCACAAAGTGCACACATATTTCTTGGAATGTTTTTGGTTGTGTATTTTTTAAGATACATATTTTTCTCTATGAACCTTCACTAATCAGAAGATAAAAATTATGTATAAGGTTTAGAAAAAAATAGATTAAAAATATAGTATGATATCCAAACTAAGAAATTGATATGTCATTGGATAAAGGATTCAATTATGAATTTACATGCACCATGTCCACCACATTCCATGGAAGAGAGGAAGGGATTTCACCCACTAGAATTTGCAGCTCCATGAAAACCTACAGAAATGGGGAATGATTCTAGACCTTCAATCCCTTGATCAAGGGTTTTAAAATATCTTGATCGAGGGCTTTAAAATACCTTGATTGAGGTATTTTAAAATCTTCGATTGAGGTATTTTAAAATCTTGAATTGAGGTATTTTTTACATAAATAGTTCACTTTTGGTTTAAAACTCTTGGTAAAGGTTTTATCTCAATCAAGGTTTTAGGATTTTTATCGATGTTTTTAACCTTAATCGAGGGATTAAAGCATCAATCATGTAAAATCTTGATTGAGGGTCCACATAGGCCATTTTCATGTTTCTAAATTTCCAAAAAGTGTAACCGAGATTCATGGATTCACCCAACCCATAAGTGACTCTAGTTAGACATCAAAGAATAATACATGCACAAGATAATTTGAAATGAGAGCCTAGGAATATTAAGCCACCTACCTTTGATGGTGAGAATAAAGCAGGACATGATGTTGACACTTGGTTGTTGGAGATGGGGAAGTATTTCCAATTACATAACTACTCAGCTAACTTTGAAGCTAGACTTGATATATACAATATACAAGAAAAGACTTCAAGTTGGTGGGACCAACTGAGGAAAGTAAGGAAAATCAATCAAAGGAATATTTCTTGGAAATAGTTCAAAAAATATTTCCAGCTAAAATATATTTTAGATTATCTTTATGATAAGAAAAAGTAGGAGTTATTTGAAGTCAAATTAGGGAAATTATATGATTATGGAGGAGTACGGGAAAAATTTTCTAGAATTGTTGAGATGTGTTGGATATATTCAAAATGAGAAGGTAAATGTACAGTGTTTCCTAAGTGGCTTACCATTATTCTATAAGGAGAGGATTTGATTTGATGAACCTAAGACTCTTGAAGAAACAATTTAGAAGGACAAATATTTGTATGATAAAACAAAAGAAGAACACATTTTAAAAAGTCTTGGAGGGATAATAAGAAAGAAAATCAAGGTCAAAGGAAGAAGGGTTTCAAACCTCCTTTCTTTAGAAGTAGTTCCAACACTTTTTAGTGGAATCAACCATCTCAAAGTGGATCAAGGATGATTAATTATTTGGGAAAAATGGAAAGGCTACCAATTAAATGTTGAGGATGTGGAGGGGAACATATGTAACCACAACATGAAGTTAAAATTAATATTGTGCATGAAATTCAAGAAGCTTCTATAGTGGAGATTGTGGAAAGGAACCTTCCCTGAACTTATGCATCCTTAGATAATCATCAAGAAAACCATCAATCAAATATGGTTGATGGTGAAGGTAATATTTCCTAGCAACCTATTACAATTTTAATTCATCCATAGAAATTCATAGTTATATTTCTCCTAACTTGGTTGAAAGATTTAATATAAAAATAAGTAAACATAATAAATCATGGTTTCTTTAGTTGGCTACTAGACCAAAAAGGAGAATCTACAAAATAGTAAAATGTTGTTTGTTAGATAAAATAGACTCCATACTTTTGTAGATTTGAATATACAACCACTTGGCTATTATGATTTTCTCATTGGAATGGACCTGTTAGATGTAGATCACATTACTTTATATTGTCACAATAAGAATTTTAGTTATCTTGATGAAGAAGGATTCAAATAAAAGGACAATGAAAGGTATTTGAAGGATTATTTCTATAAGGAAAATAATAGTTTTTCAATTGAATACATTGTTTAGGAAAGGGTGTTAATTGTACGCAACTCATGTGGAAGAGATAGAAAAAGACAAAGGCCCAAGTCTTATGGAATTTCTAATATTAAAAGAATTTATAGACATGTTTGAAGAAGTATATGGACTACCACCAAAGAGAGACATTGATTTTTCTATTGATTTGGTGCCTAGAGATACCTCGGTCTCTAGGACTCCACATAGAATGAGTACAACATAATTGAAGAAGTTGTAAATGAAATTAGAATTATTGCAAAAAAAAGGATATATATACCCAAGTGTCTCTCCTTGAGGAGTTCAAGTGTTATTTATAAATAAGAAATATATAACCTTGATGTTATCTATTGATTTCAAATAGATGAATAAAGTCACTATGAAGAATAAATATCCCATACCTAGAATTGATTAATTAATTGATCAACTAAGAGAAGAAAAAATATTTTTGAAGATAGACTTGAGATCTAGATACCATCAAGTAAGAATAAAGGAAGAAGACATTGGAAAAATAAGTTTTAGAACCAAATATGGACACTTTGAGTTTGTAGTGGTGCCATTTGGTTTGACAAATGCACTATCTAATTTTACACGTTTAATTAATGAATTTTTTAGACAATATTTGGAGAAAAAAATTCATTGTTTTTCTCGATGATATTCTTCTTTACTCAAGGTTAAAGGAAGAGAATGAAGAAAAAATGAGGTTAGTATTATAAGTGTTAAGAGAACACCAACTCTATGCCAAATTGAGCAAGTGTTCCTTCTACTAGAGACTAATTCATTATTTGGGACACATTATTTCTAAGGAAGGAATATCAGTGGATCCAAAGAAAATTGAAGCAATAATGGGATGGATTATACCCAAGAATATTTCAAATGTGACGTCATTCACAAGACTTGCAATATATTATAGAAGGATTCTCCAAGATTTCCCACCCAATCACATTTTTATAGGAGAAATGAATCAAATTTGAATAGACAACAAAGTGTGAGGAAAATTTCCAGCTATTCGAGAAATTTCTCACTAGTGCACCATTTGTCAAAATTGTTGATCCAAATGAAGATTTTATGGTATGTATAGATGCTTGCAAAGAGGGAAATTGTTGAATTCTCACTCAAAATGGGTATGCAAATCATTATAAGTCCAAAAAACTTAAGGATCACAAGAAGAATTATCTCACACATGATTTAGATATTGCTGCCATAGTGCATGTATTAAATATTTGGAGGTGTTATTCAATGGGAAGAAAATTCAAGTTAAGAACATATCATAGTTTTCTAAAATATTTGTACAATAAAATTTGAATGCAATGCAAACAAAATGGCTAGAATGTTTTTAGGAATATGATTTTGACATCAATCACATTAAAGAGGAATATAACAAAGTTGTTGATGCAATTGACACAAGGATACACACAATGCATACTACAAAAATTAGCATGTGTAAATGATGGAATTATCACGTATGGGAATTATCTTCAAGTAAAAGAAGGGTCACAATAAGAAAATTTACAGTAGAAATATGAATATTGTAAGATAGAAGATGATGGAGTTCTTATGCATAAAAATAAAGTTTATGTTCCAAATTATTTTCAAATAAGGAAAATTATATCGAATAAGATGTGTAATGTTCCATATGCTAGACATCTTAGGTATGCAAACACAATTGCAACAATAAGGAATTAATATTTTTTATTAGGAATGAAAAAGGATATTGTTGAGTATATAGCCAAATGTATGGAATGTGAAAGAGTGAAAGTGGAGCATAGACATCCAATATGTTTAATACAACCATTTCCATTTCCAAAGTGGAAGTGGGAAGTGGTGAATATTGACTTAATCACTAATTTATTGAAAATAGTAAGTTCGCATGACTCCATCATGGTAGTGGTAGACAAGATGACAATCCATGCCAGAATAATTAATGGAGTGGATTGAAGTAATGTACTAGTCTTTTGAGTGAAATGAGATTAAAGACCCCCATGGTGTGAAAATAAATTGTGGTATATTGAGGATCTATGCACATGATTGGTGGAAGCAGTGGAAGAGGGACAAAAATGGATAGGAAAAGATAAGTTCTGGAATTGGAATATGTTCACAAAATTCAGAGGTAAGTTTTTAATTTCTAATTACTTGGAAAATAAAGAGAAGATTAAAGAAAACAAAGTAGAAGAATAGATGTGTAGAAGAATATTTTAAATAATTTTGTAGCATGGCCATTAGTTTTGTATGGGATGGTGATGAGAATAAGATGCTAGTGGATGGATTGAAAATGTCCACTAAAAGTAAGATAATTGTGGAGAAAGGGTGATTATTAGAAGAGGCTTATTGTTTTGTTTTAAGAATTGAGAAGGCGTAGATGATGAGAAAGCATGAGAGTAGGTAGTGAGAGGAGAAAGAAAAAGGAATTAGTGGGGTGCATGTTGTTGAGGAAAGTGTAAATGAAACACACGATACCATGACAAAAGAGAGTGGAGAGATATTTGCAATAGAAGAATGCAAGAAAAAGATTGAGATAAACGAGTTTGTGCAACAAAATCAAGAAGTGGTAGGGAGTAGCCGTTTTCCCGAGAGAGTGTATGTGCAAACCAAATATATTGTTGGAGAAGTGAGTGGTATTGCAAAAATATATGGTGTTGCAGAAGAGGTCGGTATTGCGGTATTGGAGTTTCAAGGAGATGAACTTATCGCATATGTAACAATGGAAAAGATATAGATGGGAATGTTTGATTCCCATAATATTTTTTTGGTGACTTTATTATAGGTGAAGTAAAAATGTAGAAAAGGAATATAAAATGGAGTATACCAAAGAAAACATAGAACAATTGCAGCAAGGGCAATTGATGCAAAAAAAAGGGAGATGATGCAGAGTAATATCAAGTTGAAGATCATTGTAGAAAATAAGTTTTTGTAGTGAAAGAAAAGTAAAATGAGGATAGTATTGATCAACAAGCATTCTTAGAGTTTGTTGAGATGGAGGTAATGGTGTAGGAGAGGGAGGATGTAGAGGAAATGATCACCATTAAGAAGGATTAGTTTGAATTTGTAAGCCCCAATGAACAAGATTTATAGTATTTTTCAGAGGTGTACAAGTTACAACAAGTAGTAGAAGAGATGATGGTAATTATAATGATAGTGAACAAAGTGAAGAAGATAGTAAAGTTGAGTGAAAGTGTGAAGAGTTACTTACAATTGCAAATTCTAGTGGTGTGTATTATGAAGAGGAAGAAGAAAGATGCAAAGTAGAGAAGAATGAAAGATGGGTGGTATAGAGTGTGGAAGAGAAAGAAGAAGGAAAAAAAGTTGTTGTTTTATCAACACCCTTGTGAGTAGGATGGCCAAATTTTCCAACCAAGGGAGTTTGATGTAGGAGGATTCTTGGCACAAAAGAATTACTTGCACATTTCATTACTTTTAATAATTTGTTTTGATGGTTGATGATAGAACAAGTTTTGTATATATTCTTAGCTTGTAGAATGGAAGGCTTGTGGATTTTATGTTTCTATAGAAGTATTTGGTCATAGAAGAGTAAATGACACCATGGAATAATTATTTGTTGTAATCTAAATGTTTTATGAATTTGCCATTTTTTTACTACTCAAAATAATGTGAAGGGATATTAGTTTTTAACTTGAAACCCGCCAAGAATCATTTTGGATTGATGTAATTGCAGATATCAAATGTTAATGTTCCATAATCTAGTTGCAATAGGTGTATTTGAGGGTGCTAAATCAATTTCTACATTAAAAACAACAATTTCATCCATCCGAAATTACAATTTTGGCAAAGATTGCATGGTTAGATTCTAGTTATGATACATTGGAAAAAATTAAAATGTATATAACATTTATCATTCTTCTAATTATTTTATTAAACTCTTTGTTGAAGATATTTTCCTAAAAAAACGTAACTTACAATATTTCTTGTCCTCGTGGTGTAGAGTGGTTGGTGAGGGAATGTGTTGTTAAGGAACTCTGTAAGTGAAGTCATAGGTTCAAAACCTCTGGTGACACCTCAAATCCATCCATATTAAGGGTTGGTGCGGTCCAGGCCGGGTGTGATCCCTGGGTGATTTTGACAGCTTAGATGCCCCTAGGTCGTGGCATCTTAGCCACAGGACAATCCTATACGTCAAGGATATTTAGATAACAAAAACAAAACTTAAAATATTTTTTGTCAAGACTCCATAATGAAACTTCTTCAACCATTGAAATATAAAGCATTATATCTGGTATTTGAACAATTAGGGTAGCTATAAGACAAAAAGATAAGGAGAAAAAACATAAATATGATTTTTATGAAGAATAAAGGACCTTTGGCTCTCATTTGATTTAGTTTGTGTATTATGGATGGTTTGTGACCTAGAAACCCATGCATAAGATTTGTGAATGTAAAGAGGCTTGAGAGAATTAGCCATTGATTTTATAAATTGGATACAAAATTGTTGAATGATTTTTTATTGTGGTGCAGTTATAATTTTTGTAAGACACCCAACCCCCTAAGTGCCTTTTTAAGGGGTGGGATATTAAAATTTCCTCTTCCACCAGACAATACATCTCTCTTAATGAATCCCACAACTGGGTTTTTCTCGTTGATATATTTATGTTAACTGTAACCATGCTCAAATTCGAGATCTGGATCAAAAGTTACAGCTTCTCAAATATTTTAGGTTTTCTTTGGCCGATAGCCACCTCACTAACATGTGGCATCCATGTGGCTCCTAGTCATTTGTTCCCTACCACATGGAATTGAAGTGGCACCTTCCACCTAGACCATTAGGCCTCTGGATCAATGGTCTTGATTAGTTGGGACATCCTTCATCATCATCAGGGTTCTTCATTTAAAGAGTCATGCACCACCCATAATTGATCAACTTTGACGATGATTACTTTGATGGGTTATCCCTCTATAGATCCAACGACTCTCGGGATTTTTCAATCAACGATCCCAATCTTGTCGACCACAAAATTTATCAGTAGTTACCAAACACCTCCTTGATTGCATGTAATGTGCACATGAGGTACCCACTCAGGATCGATGACTGAAAATTCATATTATCCATCTAACGATCAATGATTGTCATTTAACCCTGAAACCTCATCATCATCGACACTCTTCCCTATCCATGTCAAGGGACCATTCCCGACATCCTATGACGAACGGTCAAGATCTATCATCCTCTAGATCCAACGATCGAGATCATAGTCAAAACCATAAGGATGTCTAGGCCTCCTGTGACCACTCCCATCTCGTCAACCATTCCCCTGGTTATTCCAGCTACCATGTTGGCTCTCCATGTCATCATGAAATCATCACCACCTTTCCATACTTAAATGGAACCTAAGATAATCTACAATGG
Source organism: Picea engelmannii (assembly GCA_009831015.1). Classification (NCBI taxonomy): domain Eukaryota; kingdom Viridiplantae; phylum Streptophyta; class Pinopsida; order Pinales; family Pinaceae; genus Picea; species Picea engelmannii. Next base: position 1,259,473 of record ML792792.1, on the reverse strand, counting down.
AAATCACTTCCACCCATAACCAATAAACGATTCTCATTTCTCTCCCGAGTCTTTATCATGATCGACACTCTTGGCCAACACGTGACCTTACCAATTTTCCAGGCTTCGATGATGACACATCTAGATCTGACGGTCCAAATTTCATCGTCGTTACCTCCAATGAATCTATGGCCCCTATTCTTTCTCGCAAACCCATATCATCGTCAGCACTATGGGACATCACTCACTTTACCATTCATCTACTCCCAACGATGATACTTTATCCATCGAAGGGTTGAGATATCTCATCCTATAGATATAACGACCAAGGTTTAAGGTGATGGCCTAAGGACCATTCCACTCAACAGGGCCCACTCTCGTCCAATTGAAAAATCAATTATTTCCATGTATCGTCTCAAGGGACGCACTGACTTCCACTCTGGCGATCCTCATCGACATGATTCCACCTTCTCCATTCCTCACTTGAATGAAACCTAAGGAAATATGTGGTTGAAGTTAAGCCTTTCCTTTGCACTGATAGACAATTATTGTTAATCCATGAAACCCTTTCATTGTTGGAACTCTTTGCACAAAGCTCAACCTCACCAACCTTCCAGTTCTGATGACGATGGAACTAGTATCAATGCTCTAGATCTCAACAGGATCGCTCTTGACGGATTGACGATCATCATTTAATCTCAAAGTATTCTTCATCATCGTCGTCAGACTTCACATGAGTCCCAACACTTGCTCATTTTTTACAATGACACCTTTCTTGATGAAGGGCTAGGATCTACTCACCATGTCGATCCAACGGTTGTAGATCTTCCCAAATCTAACGCAGAGTCTTCTACAGGAAGTTTGTCTGTTCTTGGACTTAACCAATTTCATGGAAACTATTATAAGTATTTTCTAAGGCTTACTAGGTCTTCAGGGGCTCTGAATTTCTCTCTTGGACTGACTAAGGCATCCATACCTCAAATCCTGGATAAGGATCTTACATCCTGCAAGAATTACATTTCAATGGATAAGGTAAAACACAAGGGTTTTGATGGTTAAGGTTCATTCCCATACTTAGTAGTCCAATGACCTTTCATGGGAAACCCATTACAATAACCTACTACTAGGAACACAAGAACAATAAAACACAACCATTCACTCTCATTACAGATTATGGTTTAATTATCATGAAATTTAATCCATTAACCAATACATGGTATTTTGTCCTCCATAACCAATAACAGTGTTTATATGTTCATATGTACAAGACCTTTACAATATACATAATTTCCACATTCAATCAAACACGAGGATTTTCATATAAAACGAGCAATCAACCCAGTAACAAGCATGCCAACTCAGGAATGCACTACAATAATTTATTCATTCACTCACATTCATTACATGAACAAATAACAATGTATCCTTATTGTTAATATGCAATGGACACAACCACAATAATACTTATTTTTTCATTGAAAAGATTGACTAGCCAACTGACTATGGGTGTTCACCTTTCCATCCAACCACAAGCTTTGTGTGCTTAGTCTCTTCGAAAGAAGGTCACCCCTGTGCCAATCCATGATACCACCAGTAAATATCTCTCAGGTTCTCAAGAATATTGGCATGTGAAGATCACTCTCCTTCACACCACCATTGGTAACGAATTCCTCACCCCTCCTATCTCAGGCCTCTTTGAGGATTATTAGATTCCTTCTAGCATCAAGCTCATAGCCTCTTAGCTCAGGTTGGGTTCCTGGACTCTTCGATAACTCCTGCAAATAGATCCTTACTTTTAGACTCATGTCTCCCCATGTTTGCACACATTCATTCATCTTCCTTTGCAGTGTGAGTTTTTCTCTCTCGCCAGCATGGCCTTCTGCTCAGACCATATTTATCATTTTTCTCAGTGTCTACTCATCATTCCTTCATGATGTTTTCTGCTAGTTCTCTTGCAGAATTTATCTTCTCTTTGAGTCTTTCTTTCAGACCCAAAACTCAAAACTCTCTTTCTTTGTTTTATGTGCGCTTCCTCTAAATCCAGATTTCTCCTGAGTTCTCCCTTCAACTAGAACCACCCTTCCAGTTTTGTATCCTTTTCCAGCATGCACTCGTGCATGTCCCTCCACCTCTCTGACCAAATTTTTTTCCTTGCCTCTCTTTGTGCATCTCTTTCACATTATCACTTGGGAAGGTTCTTGACCTTTCTTGTCATTTTATTCTATCGGAAGGAAACTCATGGGTCAATCTTTCTTATTGTCCTATGGATAACATATTTCTTGTCACTTCGTTCAACCTGTCAGCCCTCCATACTTCCATTAATTGAGGGTGGTTGGTTTTTCAACCACCAATCCCCCCTCATTAACCGTTTTCCTTGAAATTAGGGCTAAGGGAAATAATCTAAATATTTCAAGATAATACCTCAGGAAGGTGGCCCAGGGTCCTTTATTTTAATATACCCTCATTTCATTCATTTAGTGGTATCATGGATAGTACTTTAAGGCTTCACCCCACAGTCTGTTGGTTGGAATTTTCAATCAACAATAATATAATGACATTACTTATATTCCATGGCATGGAAATCATTAGACACATTAATTACATACTAGGGAAAACAAGGGTATTACACTTGTCTTCAATTGAATGGAGACTATGATGATTCTTTTTTTAATATTGGAATTGTTTTTTTTTTTATATCAATTGTGGAGAAATTTTTATCTGTGTTATTGCAGGGGGCAGTGACCCTTCCATATTTAAGGTGTGTGTGTGTGTGTTGTATAAGGGTCACTACCCCCTAAAATATTACACACATAGAAAAATTTATCCACAATTCCTATAAAGAAATCCAATTCCAATATCAAACAAAGAATTACCATAGTCTCTATAGAATCACTATAGCTTGATAAATCCATATTTAATATGTTTGTATACATACATACATACATACATATATATAGCCCTAATGATTATCTCAATGGATTGGAACCATTTTCCAAAGGTATGTTGCTAGAGAGGTCACAACTTCCAATATGGTCGATCCCTACCAACCAATTTGTCTTCTATCCAAAAAGGTCACAGGCTTCAATATAGTTAATTCCCACTGATCAATTCACCTTCCATCCTAAAAGTCACCAATTCCAATCCAATCAAGTCTCACCAATCGATCCACCTTCCATATGAAAATTATAGGCTCCACCTTTGGTATGGAAAGTTACATGTTCCAATATGGTTGAGTCCCACCAGTTGATCCACCTTCCATCCTGAAAGTCATAGGTTCCAATCTAAGTGAGTTTCATCATTCGATCCACCTTATGAGTTTCATCATTCGATCCACCTTATGTCTAGAAATTCCAATGTCTAATAGGTTATGATCTGATCAATTCAATGGATCCACCTTCCAAGTCTAAGGTCCGCCTTCTTTTAAAAAATTTAGGATAAAAATGAGTACTCATACATGAGATTTCTTCTTTCAAAAATCGACTTTTGTTTTTATTTATCTAAAAGAAAATCCAAGAAAATAAAAATTCAACCCCGAAGAAGAGGTCAAAGAAAATTGTAATCGTAGGGACAAGATTAAAGAGCTAGAAGAAAATATAATTGACAATTTGGCCCTAACAATTTGGAACATGAAATGGATATCAAACCCATCAAAGAGGAAATGATTAAGCTTGATGAGTTAGACCATGAGAGTAAAAAAATATCCTTTAACCTCATAAGTTTTTGTATAAAGAGAGGAAAGATGAGGACACACTTGCAATAGTCAAGGAAGAAATAAACAAGAAATCATAAATTGAAACAAAGTGCCTTGTAGAAGCAAAGAGTCTATGCAAAATAATCAAACATAGGTTGATTTCGGTTAATGTACAATAGGTTGATTCAGACAATAATTAGGAATTAAAAATATCTTATTAGGGATGAGACATAAAAGATAAGAATAAATAGGAATTGGGGACACTCTAGATCCTCTCATGGATATTTTGTTGTTTTCCATGGAGCAAAGGGCCTATATTAAGTTGGATCCCTAGTGAAATTGATATTATTTTTCTGGATGAATCTTGGGAGCATGAAGAAACTGAGGTCCCTAACATAGACAGATTTGTATTGTAATCAACATGGAAAAAAAAATCCTCATGTTATCCCCATTTAAATTTTTGGTGTGAAATCGCGATTTCATGGTTTAGCGAGGTACTAAACCAATTTGGAAGTCAGATAAATTTGGGGAAGTGCCAGGAAATGGAAAAAGAGATTAAATTTGGTGGAGGCATTAAGAAAATTGGGCTCGAAAGGACGTAGATCGCCATATGTTGAGATCAATGTTTGGGAGATATTTTGGAGTTTGAAATAGCGCGGAGGTTATAATGTCTAAGCGGTCCCGAAATTCCAGTCGTGGTTTCCCCGCAAGGTACATGGAATCTTCATCTATATTGCGGGGCAAAAGGTCGGTTGATTCGAAACCACCCCATCACACCCCCAAAATCACATGCTAAATGTCATTTATTGAGTCTAATCCGAGGGCTACACGTGACAATGAAACTTGACGGTGAATCAAATCATCTCGAGAAATGTGCTTCTGTACCATTCGTTCATGCAGTGCCAAATAAGTGCTACCAAATAATCGATTTGATACTCATCATTTAAAATTGATATCCGAACGTGAGAGGTCGTTATCCCCATAAGGATTTTTCGTCAGTAGCCAATGATTGTAATTGATGGCGACTGTTGAGAATTGTTGTGGTAATGTTGTATGATAATGTTATTTGCAAGTTTAAGAACACTAAGGGACAATTGGAAGAAATTAATGGTAATATAGAAGGGTATGCCTATGAACATTTATAAAATGAAGGTTATGATAATTAAATCCAGAAAGATCACCTATGATACTTTCTTATATGAAAACAATAGCTTGGAGGAAGTTCCTCCATACAAATATCACGAAATCAATATTCATCACAAGCTCAATTGGAACTATAGTGTTGAGAAAAGGATAAATGGAGGGTGGAAAGATTATTATGGGCTTGAAAAAAATTGTAACTTAGCATACCTTAGGCTATGGGATAAGAAACAAATACTCTTTGAGACTCTCGTTACTTTTGTTATATTATATGGATGTAAGTTTAGGGATGCACTATCTCTAGAGAATCTTGGAGAAAACTAAAGAACATCCAAAATCATTTTATAACATATAATCTCAAATTTAAAGGTAATACACCCTATCTTGTTATCATAATAGAAGTGAGTCTTTCCTCCATTGAAAGCATGACTATGATTAGGTACTTAATGTTTAAGAACAAGATAATCAACAAATACGACAAGATGTTACCCAAAATTGCTTCAAACTCCGGCCAAAACCACCAACCTCTCAAGCAAGGATGGCATAAAGATGCCAAGTCTTGGCTAAATCATTGGAGAAATAAGTCATTCTACATAATAATGATTATATTAAAAATATTATTGCATCTAAATTTAATGATAGTCTATGACGGGACAAAGAATTAGAGGATAAAAAATAAATCAAGATACTACAAGGAGGTGATCCACACTAATCTATAAGATCAAAAGTATCTCTTGGTTTTGACTAGCCCAAAGAAGAAAATCAACATTGCTGAAACAAAAACAAACTCTAGTGGGATGAAAGAATCTATGATCTTTGTGAGGATTGAAGATGAAAAGCATTCTCTTAGAATGCCCTAAGTATACCCAAATTAGATCACAATTTTAA